>JARK01001464.1:253758-273419 GCA_000688135.1 Ancylostoma ceylanicum
TGGGGTGGGGTGGGGTGCGGTAGGCGTTAGGTGGAAGTAGGTTGCTGATAAAACTTACGAGTGTCCTGGTGAAGCGGTGGTAGTGGGGGGTGGGTGAGTGCTCGGATAGAGGTAATCTTCACGAATCACGAAAAATTAAGTCAAATTTTTTAATAGGTGGGTTGTAGCAGGTAGAAGCGTTCACCTGATTGAGAAGAAAATATGAGAAATACCGTAAACAAACGGGAAACTGCAGACAGGGAAGGTGCAGAGCAGGCCAGAGGGGGACTTCAGCCCATTGACGCAGGTTGGAAGCGCGACAAACGCAGGCAAACGGGACTGGCAGAAGCAGCAGCACGGGCGCAAAGTGCAGCAGCTAGGGCACTCAGTGCAGATGCTAGGGGGAGGACTCCGCCCACTTCGGGGATTGAAGCGCAGGTGTCATGCCGCTTGAATTGCACTTCGCCTCGGCTCTTATCCCGCGAATGTCTGAGATATATGTATACCCATGAAAGTAACCACAGACCGGCAGCTGTGCCAACTTATGCGCGGAACAATCACACAAGAAAGGCTATGGATTTTTAGATGCGTCGCTTTGCATTTCGAACCGCTATAGGAGTGAAAAGTAGTACGCGAAACTAGTGGAAAACCTGATCCACAAGGAGATCATAATACGTTTCTCGGACGAAGTGCTTGAGAAATTCTTAAAACAAGCGTTGAATGCAGCACCCACGGAAACTTTCACCTCTCAATTTTTTACGCCTTCGGAAAATTTAGCATAGTCTGAAGATTTAACGTACAACAAGAGCACAGGAAATCCCCTGCGTTCAGCTTAGTAACAAGTACGACTGCGTGCCAGCTGCAACTTTCGACGTCCACCGTTCGCTAAACTGAAGGTATTTCTTTTGTTGCGTGATTCAGAGCAGGATCAGCTGTTTCGCTGCAATTCCAGATTCTCAATTCAGTAGTATTTTCTTCTTCTGCAACTTCTTTTTGTCGTTTTTTTTTTTTGAGTAATTCTCCTTGCTTTCACGTACCCTAACCACTTCACAGGAACTCTATGGTATTTATGTATAACTTCTTGATTATTTTAGAGCTAGTTTTTTGTCAACATTTAAATTTTCGGTCATTTCTCCCCTATTACAGAATTTCATGGAGTTTTGACTCTCCAATATTAGCTTCGTTAATGGTCATATGTTTTCAACAGTTATTTCTTCTAGTACGTTGAAGAAAGGCTGTAGATTAGACCAAATTACCGGATGCGCAAAGATCCAGTGGGTAAAAAAAGCGGCATTATCGTTTTTTATATTATATCGGTCCTCATCCCACGCCCTGAGCAACTCGACCCCCTCAGTCGCACATAGCCTAGCAGTGAGCTCGTCAAAAGAGTATTTTCAGGGATCTTGGAACGTTTTAAGTCTCCGGAAGCGTTGAACAGCCTCGATATCTCAAAATTATGCTGGAACATTCAAGGAGAAATTTTCCGTGAGTGCCGCTTCCAGTGAAGGTGCGGTTGACGTAACATACACACTACTCATTAATGTATGACCATGTTTTTTCCATGCGTTTCGATTCATAAGCACAAAAGTGTTTGCTGTTGCCACATCTTACGTAAGTGCCAACCGCTTCAGCTGCCATTGTCGCTTAGTCGCTTTCACCGGAGAGAGTTTGAGTAGCGGTTTGGGATCATCATTGTTCCAGAAATAGGCTTGCTGGTTTTTCGCCCACCGACACTGGGCCATATAAGGGTTACGGGTTACGTTCAGGCACGAATTGGTACCATAGTTAGCTTAAGCCATCTTCTCAGCGAGCTCTGACTTTACGAGAAGCTAAACGTAGATCATGAGTTTATGAGATGTTCCGAAACAATGGCGAGCTAGAAGAACTGCCTAGCCTACGAATTAAATATGACCTCACAATCATCAATCAGGGAGTTTCATTTCATAAAGGTACACTTACAGACAGATTGACCGACAAACACAGTAAGCGCCTTATTACAAGTCATGATAATACAGATAAAATAAAATAAACATGAAATTTTTCGATCCTATAAGCACATCTGAACCGATCATTCAATTCGTTAGCAGTGTACCACGTCATATGTATTCCTCAAAAGCGGCTGTTCCCGCCGTAGGGATCATTGTCCCAAACCACCTTAACTATGAAGTGGTATGATCGTGAACGAGGATCTTTCGGTATCCAGATAATGTCGCTAGTGCTCAAACATCAAGAAGTGTTGTACTTAGTTAACAAGGAGTGAGAGTACTTTTCACGAGGTTTTTATTGTACTGGACTACATCCGTAGGTATACACTTGAATTGCGTGGTAATGAAGTAAGCATCAAACTTCTCGTTTAAGTCATTCAGTCAAGTCATAATGATGAGTTGTTTAGTATATCTAGTAGTACATAAGACTGTTAAGGAAGAAGAGTACTGGTTTTGATAGGATGTTTGTTCGCACAATTCGGACCACCCCTATGCTCTTACTAGGTGGTCCGCTTCGTTCCAAATGATACGCAGTCGAATTCGCACCATCGCTCAAAACTTTTTACATTTGTAGAAATATATTACAGTGGTGTAATATATACAATGTATAATATATAATAAATGTATGATAGTATGTCATTATAAAAAAAAGCATGAACAGAAAAACTCGTTTTTCTTCTAGGTAGTGCCAAATTTTTCTTGCTTCGTTCTTCCTGTTAAATTTAGTGCTTTCCTTCCCACGAGCACATGTCAGATTAAAACGTTTCTGATAGCAAAAAAGCGAAAGGCCTCGAAAAAGTCTTATTGGCTTATTCACTCAATGAGAACTAATGATTCCACATGTGGAAAAACCATGACGTGTTCCCTAAAAGCTCGCGAGCGTACGCTTCGACGGGATTGCCATCGAGTGTCTTCAGAAATCTCGTTGAGCTTTTGGTTCTGGCTCAAGAGTACCAGCTGGGTTACCAAGACGTTCACTGAGTCGCTGCTGTCTGCTTCTTCCGCACTGCTATGCAAAACTACGTTTATACAAGTTTTTTTTTTGCGAACAAAAAGCACGAAATGTAATCTGAAGATTACTCTGGAGTGTGCTGACCGTGAAACTGGCCCATTGGCGGCAAATGTCTAACTAAGACTAAGCATCATTACGACTACCCAGGACATATAAATATACGATTTAATACCCCCACGATCTGATAGGATTTAGTATCCCGTTAACACGGACGTCCACACGTTCACCCAGGGTAATCTCATTGATGTTTCCATGTCCTGTTTCCGGATTTCCCGTGGTAAACTTCCAATCCACACTTTGACGCAAGTTCATACACAACACATGATTGAAAAGTAAATAAACAAATAGTGGAAATGACGTGATATCTCCTTGTCGAAGCGATTTGTCTTCTATGTTCAGATCTTTCCATGTCTATGAGGTTTACCCACCGTCTCATGCATTCCTGAACCACATCTGCAACAGAATCTTCCTTCTATGAGTGTTCCCAGTCTTCTCTCGGGATTTTTGTAGCACTGCTTGGGATTTATTTTGTTTTTCTTGTTGATTGATGGAAAACTGAAGAAAAAACTTTGTAAATCATGCGTGTTACGTAAGTGGGAACTCTAGTAGTTATCGAGTGAACGTGCAACGCAGGGACCTTTGTCAAGGAATACTGATAGTGGAATACGACGGACAGGAAATAGTCCGCACCGCCGCAGACGTAGTGCGTTGCGTCGTGCGGGCCATGACAGTTGCAGTTCCCTGTAGCTGAGCGTCTGCATTCTTCATGGACTCATCCTAGACACAAAATTTTGGAGAAAAGCTTCAGGTTTCCCTAACGATAGGTGCAACAACTGGATGAAGCGTGGGCGTACATATTTGCCCTCTTTGCACCTCCTTATTTCTGGAATTTCGTAATGTTGGGATCTTGGAGTCCTCTGGTATTCCGACATCCAATTCCTGGTTTTGACTCAACACCTCAGCTCTTCCGGAACCAATCTGCTCGGTTTAGCAACGGTAGAAAAAGGCGAAAGGAATGGGCTCGCGTAAGATGTGCTCCAATAGTGGCAGCGACAACGACAAGGAGGCCTCGCTTATGTACGTCATATGCATAGACTAATGACGTTGATTACTAATCTCACGCCTTCGGTAGTTAGATCCAGTTTTCAGATGTAATGACCTAGAACAAGGACAAGAAATGACGTTTCTATTCATCTACAGTTCTCTTGTCAATCGCCTCATTTCTACGATTCACGATGGGGACAAAAAAACGTTAAATAACGCGCATTCATTTCCCCATTTTCTATCTACATATTTGGTAAAGCACGTAAGACACGAAATGCACCAACATACTCTCGCCCAGGGTTTTTTTTGTCACCCCCCCCCCTCTCCCTCCTCTCCCTCCACTCACTTTTAATGAGAAATCATCTATCCTACGGTCTCTGTTAGTGCATGTAGCTTTGATGCCAATTTTAGATCAATACTTGATTACTACATAGTTATTCCGGACCAATTAATTAACAACATATCTGCACAATTCAAAATTGAGTGTTGATTGAATCTTACATAATTGCAACCCAAACCTCATGTTCAGATGGCTTTTCCGGCCAAATCACCACCACCTCAAGTGTTTTGAAAGTCCGAAGCCATTTTGACGAATTCTTGTTAGTAGAATGGGGGATACAATGCGTTATGATTGATATTCAGTCTCTGTTGATCAGAGTATTGATGGATCCTGCGTTTTTCTGTCCATTTCTGGTGACACAACCAAAGAAGTGTCTGCAAGTATGGCTCAGTGGTAGAACAGTCGACTATGGATCTGTAGGTCGCAAGTTCAAGGCGCTGCAGTTTTTGCACCTTCCAAGATCTCATCAGAGAACCTTCGCAAATCTAGGACGGTGACTCTGGCGATAACCTGTCCTGGCTCATCCGGTAGAGCGTCTGACTATCGGTCGGGCGGTCGATGGTTCAAGTCCGGTGGAGATCCAAAGTTCAAGGGCTAGTCCCACAGTGTTCGGGGTTCACTACTTGACACGTCCCCAGCGATCTTTATCAGCTTTTCAAGGATAAGAGCATCCTGGATGGAGTCGCTTCGATCGCAGTCAAACTGCCCAAATTTTTTCGAAAATGTGTTTTCAATGCATAACTGTTTTTTCAAGGTTTTATTGTGCTAAGGCCTTTATTCATATTCAGCATGCTAGATATGTACATATAGTGCGCTCCGCTGAGTATTAGTGCATAATTTTTACTCGCATATGTAGAAAACATGCCAAGAAATTCAATCCCTCTTCCTAGAACTGGTTGCACGAGATACGTTCCCCAACCAAGATCGGAGCCGACCGCGCACCGCTAGTTCTCTCGCTCTCTGCGTCTCCATTCTCTAATGGGTCCCTGTACTGCCTCCACCCACACTCCCCCTTTCTATGCTATAGCCCCTCGCGGCCGGCACAACGCAGCTGGGGAACGTATCTCATGTAATCCCCAAAACTACGTATATGTACCTCTTTGGAACTCTTTGGAACTTCTTTCGGAACTTGAAGAGGCTAGTAGAAGCCAGTAGCTAGAGTTTTGAAATCCTGGTGTGGCACAGTGCCTTCGTGAGGGAACGAGACGGCTTGAAGCGCCCTTGTTGGGATCAAAACCTCCGCCGGAGCTATGGATTTGTACTCTCTCTAAAGTTGAATGACATCTTTTTCCGCTCAATGAATTTTTATTTTTGATGCTGATCTAAGCCCGTGATCACTTAGCGAGTTGAACTTTAACCCTCATTATTTTCTCTCACTTAAACGATTTATTCAGAGCCCAGTCATCCAGAAAACTGGCAACGGGAAAGAAGTCACATCAATGGATTCTGAGGCATACAAATGTGGAAAGATGGCGTCCTTGGCTTCATCACCGTACCTTCTAACGGTTCTATTCGTGCACACAATTTTCTCGCTCGTATCGCTGCCGTTGCTGCTCTTATCGATACGATACATCCATCGAATGAATCTCATCCATCACAGCACGAGACACATCGTTATCCTGAACCTCCTTGCCCTGATGGTGCATTCAGTGACGAGGTTTGTTATACAAAAGCTTCGCTTTAGGCCCCTGCAGCATTGTTGGGATTACCCATGGGTAACGAGTTGCAAATTTTACGCATTTTCCGATACCCAACATCACGTTTACCCATAATGTTGTCTATACCCAGCTGCTAATCAGCGGTGTCAGATCTGCGGGCATGGGATTACCCATCTTTTCAGTGATGCACCCGGGCCCTGGAATAAGATTCATGGACGCATAACCGAGCGAGACCAGGTTAATGAGCCAGTTTTCGCGATCCGCGTCACATACAATGCGTAGTGCCTGAATGAATAAATCACCCTTACCATCGCTGGTCTACTAAGTCACCATCCGTGGATCCCATTCCTGAAATCTAACCTCGCCATCATTTCGACGGCTAATCGCCCTGTCTTCAGGATCGCAATGCACGGAACTGATCTGGTCAACTACTTAACCCCACACATATCTGCTTGTGAAATCCTTCCATCTTATACAAGATGCCATATCATGCGTGTGCCTTTCAACATTTCCATGTATCTTGCGTGTCTGTGAGTTCTTTTTTTTTGTTGAATTCGAGCCTGTACACTCACCTCCAAACGACTAGGTGAATACGGACGGGTGCCGTGGCGCGGCAGCATCGGGCAGAGCGTATCAGAGAGCGTCGTCAAAGCACTATCGGTTGAGGAGTGCGGCAGGCAGTCAGAGTGCCACGCCGCGCCGCGGCGTTGGTCCATATCCAACTGGCCGTTTGAAGCTGAGCGTAGTTCTCGCTTGGCATAGAGTTGGAAGTTCTATAACTGAGGCAAGGTAATGTAGTTGAGGTACTGAATGGATAATTTTCTGGACGAGCTACAGCCCTTGTCGTGAAGGATTGTCGGACACTTAGCACCCGCGTCAGGCCGAGGTAAAACAGATTAAAAAAGCCCCTGCTCCCAATCTTCCCTCGGTAGGGACAATTCGGCTTTGACCTAGGGTGACTTACAAACAGCTAGAGTAAGTTAGGAAACCTTTTGAACTATGATTGGCTGTCTCTTCCCGAGTTGAAAAAGGCAAAGGCCTGACGCGACGCGTGCGGGTGGTAAGTGTCCGTAGACGGTCGAGAAGATACAGTTCTTCTCAAAAAGATAGAAGGATTGCGCGTGCGGTTTCTTAGCGTTGCGGCTGGAGAATCGCGGCGGGACCTACTCGAGCCTCTCACTTAGAGCTTGCTCTCCGCGTCCCTCGTTCGATTCCCGCCGCGATGATGTAGTCGCGCAATCAGTCTTTTTGAGAAGGACTATACATAGACGGATTGCTCGTGCGGTGTCATAGCGTCGCAGCTGCACGATCGTGGTGGGACCTACTCGACCCTGCATGCTCTCTCCGCATTTCTCGTCGAGGTCCCGCCGCGATTCTGCAGTCATGGAATCAGTTTACCTTTTCGAGGAGGCCTGTACAGTGAACTTCAAACAGCTGTAGACAGGGGCGGCACCGCGGCGCGGCGTTCTAGGGCAGAGACACAGGGGCTCTGCGTGCTGGCTGTGGTTGTCAGCTTCTAGTTGCAGCAGAAAATTCGAGTACCATGCCGCAGCAGACCATCAGAGCCAGCATGCAGAGCCCCTGCGTCTCTGCCCAAGAACGCCGCGCCGCGGCCCCGCCCTTGTCTACGGCCATCTGATGTTTGAGCAGCAACAACTAGTAGTTTTCATTGTACAGCTCTACGATTACGATCGCTCTCGAACGTCTCGTATCCACTTTCACGTCGAAAGATTATGAGAACAACAGATCTGTCGGGTATATGCTGCTGGCTTTTCAAGTGGGTTGCCTGATAGTTTATCCCCCCTGCTATGGGGGTTCCTAAGCCATCTTTTCTTTTGAAGGCGATGCTAACATTCTTTTTATTCGGCATGTTATTTCCGAGGACACGCGACCCAACGAGAATTCTTTACTACTGTCAGACAACAGCCAAGAACAACACAAGTTTAACCATTATTTCAATCTCTTCGCTAATAGTTCTGCAGATACTGGCGGTGATTATACTCAAATACCTCAAGCTCGTCAACCAGGTCAGTTTATATTGGGATCGTTCCATTTGATGTGGAGTGTTGCGTAAACGGCAATTCATACTAGTCGGACGCACGCATTCGGATTTACCAATTTTAGTATGGCGGTTGCAACCAATTACAACCAATTTTAGTATGGCGGTTGCATGGTTGCATAGTACGACTTTCAGAAAACGCTATACGGCGCGCGCACAAGCTGTCTATTGTGGCGTCGTAGGGAAAATTTACTTTCAAAGGTTTGCACATAGTTCGTTTGATGAGGATGGTTTTTCAGACGTTTTGTCCCATATCTTGCGATAGAGCTTACAAGCTCTCAAGCTCAAATTTGAAATCCGTGCTACACATATGGTTTGGACTCCAAGTAACAAAAAACCCGGATGGGCAGGATTTAAACACGAACCTTGCCTCTAAGCATACTTTGAAAGCAAAATTCCCAAGCTTGAAAAGCAACGCTGAATTTGGATGAAACAACGATTGCTTCGAATGTCTTCTCCAATAATGAAATTCTTTTTTGCAGAAACAATCGATGAAACAAAAAATGAATCCAGAACTTCGACAGCGTTACAATGTCAACGAAAACCTCAGGTACGATTAAAGCCTTGCAATTACACCTTACCAGTCCGGCCATGAAGCCGACTTCCAGGCTGATGTTGATTCTTGCTTTGCTCGTATACTCTACTTGTATAAAGAATAAATTAGTGTACAGAAGTGTAGAGACACGTCTTCGGATCTTTCAAATCAATTCGCTCAGTGGCGGACGCAGAAAGTGGACGGGAGGGGGAGGGCGTGGGAAAAAATTGGGGCTTCCGCCGTTTCAGAACCCAGACCGAAAATAAGGATGATAAAAATATTCCGTTAAACATTAACTGATTAATAATTGTTATTTTAGAATGATAATAATAAACAATTAAAATAAAACTAATGCCTAATTTCTATTTATTTTTTTAAAGTAATCGGGCCGGCGGAGGTTATAGGCGAATTTGGGTTATCGATCGACTTATTGATTTATCGATTTTATTGATTTTCCGCTGATTTTGCCCCAGGGTTAGTAAGGACATGCCTACTGGGGTTATCCGATACGCTGGACACGAACATGACAACCGTTTTGCACCAAATATTGATTTATCGATTTTCGCTATTTTTGCACCAGGGTCAGTAAGGACATGTCTGCTGGGGTTATCCGGTACGCTGAACACGCATATGACAACCGTTTTGCACCAAATATTGATTTATCGATTTTATCGATTTTTTGCTGTTTGTGCCCACGGGTCGGTGAAGACATGTCCACTGGGGTTCTCCAATGCGCTGAACGTGAATGTGGGTGGCTGAAAAAGGATCATAAGGGTGATCATGAATATAATGAGCACTATGAAAGGATTCGCTGGGCTTCACAGTTGCCGTGGTCAGCTTTTACTGCCGAGAGGAAAAAACACCCGAGCGAAGCCGGGCACACCGTCTAGTTGAGTATAAAATTGGATCAGCTCATAATTAATTCGGAATAACCGTTATTTTTTGTTGTTTTGGTATGTTTCCGTTTCATTCTAGTACAACAACGCACTACACTCCACTACACACGTTTCTCGCTTTTTATTAGTATGACCCACCAATCACCATGACTGACCAATCGTAGAGTTTCTAAATTTCGTCACACAGACACACACACAAGCACATTCTGTTTCTCCTCGTGGGCAGAAGCATAATAAATAAAATATGTTGGTCACTTCCTCAGTTCCCGATTCAGCTCCAAATTTTCCTGACAAGTACACAGTCCCTGGGCCCTAATTTTCCCTGATTTTCAGTACTTCTGGCAATGCTAGGATGAAATTCTCCATCTATGCAATAATTTCAGGACGATCACAATCGTGATGCCATTTTGCTGCACAAGTTGCGTGTTCACATCGATATTCCTTGCAATCGTCATCATCCTCCTCTTTTTCAGTAGACTCATTCCAATGGATATATACTATGCCCTAACGGATGGTATGTTGTTGTCCACTAGACGTCAACTAGGGGCAATGAAACACCTGTCAAAAGTGTATCAGAAAGAGTATCAATATGAGTGTTTATAGGTAGCCTACTTCTGCCGCCGTACGCCGTACTCCTCCCTTTTATTTTACGACGTATGAGCAGATACGTTACGCAAGAGGTATGGGGTGTTTCGTTCATTAATTTAGTATTCGGACCAAGTAGCTTAGGCTGTCCGCAGGGTTTGAAGTGGGCGGAGCGGGCGTCTCTGGAACGCCCGCTTGCCCCGCCAGACGATGAAATCGTTTAAAATGAAATGAGGCACTATACCATGAAATTCAAGGCATACTTATTCTCTTTCCTCGTTTTACGTTATTTTTTAAAATGAAATCTTCATCTTTCCACATAAAAATGTTACGAAGAAGTAATTTTAGTAGTACGCCAAAACGTCGTCCCTTCTCCAATTTTTCTGAGTTCAGTGTTCACTTTTCTAAAGTAACCCGTTCTGAGCATTCATTTGTTTTTTTTTTCTTTTCTTTCCTCACAGTTTGTCACGGCATATAGCTCAATTTATGTGTTTACTACGGCGCACCCTGAGTGCAAGAAATAAATAAATAAATAAATAAATATTCCACTAGATGAGATACTGAGAATATCAGTGAACGTATCAAGCGAGTAATTTATCAACACGTGATGAATGTGCAGACGCTGCAGTGCGGCAAGCGGGCGTTTCAGAGACGCCCGCCCGCTTCGCCCGCTTTGAACTCGGCGGGCAGCCTTGATACCCTGCCTCTTTCTCACCAATCAATCTAACAGACATTTTGGCACAGTCAGATCTTTTTTGACCCGGCAAACTGTTCGAACCTTGATTTCTTCAAATAGTTAACACATTGCGGAACGAGCACATTTGCGTGTGGCGAGTGCGGCTAGCCAATCGATATTTTTTGGCCGCACAGCGTGATGCACCATGTGCATCACATGGTCACAGGGGAACAGTTTCTTTGATATTCGCGGTACAGTCCGCCTTTTACTGTTTGGGATTCAACTAGTTGATAATCTTCAAGGCCGTCATAGGGACTGTTCCACGTGATCTTTCTGGTTTTGTCGATTGGGTATATTTTGGTCATAGTAGTTCCCTGATCACTACTGCTTTCAAAGAACTTATTTTCGTGTTTGAAGTTGATTTGAACTGTATTTTTATGCTGTCCTAAATGGAGAAAAAAAATCAATGCTTCCCTAACATGTTAAGCCGCTACGACATGAATTCGGATTCCCAAGCCATACTCCATTTCAGACTTTGTTATAGTGAGTGTTGTGACCGGGCTCAATGGATATGTTTTTCTCTGTTCTGGATAATGTGGTTATTTGGGAGAGCCGTAGGAAAACTAGCAGTTTTCAACGTAATTAAATGGCGTGATGCACCATGTGCATCACGTGGCCACACTGGAACGGAAGGCCGTGATGCACCATGTGCATCACATTGTCCGCAATGTGTTAATCGATTCGAATTGGTCAACAGTTGGCTGCCACACAATCAATAAGGATATTTTCCGTATTTCAGAGCCAAAACTCATTCCACAACCATCTCAGCCAAACAAACAGCAGAAGAGCAGGACAGTTCTACTTCGATAGTCTAGCATGGGCGTGGAAGAAGTAATTCTACTAGAAAATTCACTGGTTATGTCTTTGCATAAAGAGAAATATGTTCATGACACAGATTCTCCTATTTTCACAGGTCTCACTGGTGTGTTGACCAAATAGTGCAATATGTATGTTCAATACTTGAATATCCAGTTTTGAATAGGTCAAAAATTCGGAAGTTGAGAGCAACGAGAGCTCTTGAGCCTTGGAGAAAAGAAAAAAGGCTGCGAACGTTGCATTTTTGGAAAACCCGATTTTTTAATACGGGCTTCCGGGTTATTTATCGAATTAACTAAACTACAGTGGGCGTCAATAGCGGTGACCCGTCGACATTTCGCTCAAAACTGTACAGAAGTGGTTAGAAGTATCCATACAGTTGGTGTGGCGGTGGCCTTTTCACGGCCTCGAGAAGCACGCGGCGCAACCGCTCCGCTCGAACAGGAATCCTCTTCGGGACAACAAACTATTGGGCTTTCTTGATAGTTAGTTAGTTTTCTTACTAGTGAACATCAAATGTGATGAACAACTACCAAGAAAACCCAGATTCGCCACTACGGCGACGAATCCATCGTGAGCGGCGCGATCGCGCCGCGTACTTTTCGAGGCAGCGGAGGGGCCACCACCATCGACGTCTACTGTAGCTGGTGAAAGCGTACTCAAAACTATTTCTATTATACTAGGTACAACTCCTTCTTGAGAACATCTTGGACAAAATTGCAGAATGATTCCAAACATATGCTTAATCAGCAAGAGTAACAGGGATAAAAACAAGCTGAAATGCCGCAAGCACTGCAGTAGCCGTGCGGGAGGACTGCAGCAGCACACCACAGGTCACAAGTCCCTTCTTTCGCAAGTATTATATCCAAGACTATCAAGAAACTAAAAATTAATTAAACCATTTATTTCTCAGCACCAGCCAGGGAAACATGGCATTGCGATCCATATTTACCCCACTCAGAAACGTATGTATTCAACACATCTCATTCGAAGAAACATGATAGTTATCGCGAAAGAGTAAATTTCGATTCTCATTTGAAGCTAAGAGCAAGTTCTCCAAGGTCATTTTGTGCGGCGTTTCAGATGGCTTCGTTTTGACTGCCTTGCTACAGAATCTTTGGATGTGGCTTTTCTTGGCAAACTGTTTTCCCGCGAAACTTGAACACTACTTTCTCCACTGGCTCCTTTGGCCGTTCGAATCTTTGAGTTGGATGCCTGTAATCACTACTGTTTTAGTCTTGCGCTCACTGGTGCAAAATTTTTGGTTTTGATAGCAACGCTGATATGTTCTCGCTCTCTTCTCTTTTCTCTCTTTCTCTGTTGGAAAACGCCGTAAGGAAGGTGGGATTTCGTGCAGTGAGGAAAATATTACCCAACTCCAGCTAAGCAAGCTCTAGAAGAAGCCTCAGAGATTGCGCCATGTGGAACGAGCAGGTTGGTGAAGAACGAAAACAGCGGTGGATGCGTGGTTTCAGCAAGGATTACCAGTATTCAACAAACGTTTCGATCGTTACGTCGCAAGTTCAGACGTTTTTTACATTCACATAAGGTGTCGACGACTGAAGATCGCGACTTTATCGATTGTGATGGATATGATAGATAATGTTGTCATCGTGTCATGTTATTGTTGCATTCTTAACTGATCGAACGAACGATATAAAAAACTTGGTCGGCACGAGGATTTGCTGCTTTTTCGCACCGAACCGAACCAAGGGAGCTCCTCGGACCCACAAGTGGGTTTTGTTAGTGGTTTAAACGATAAACGAATACTATTACTCGTGTTCTGTCCTTTCAAGAATTACTACAAGTTGCGATAGAAAAAGGGGGGAAATAGCGATTTCATAAGGTAGACAGTGAATCGACCAACGTTTCTGTGTTTTCTTTTCAAAGGCACCGTTGGTCGTCCCACTTCAGAATCGTTCCCAAGATTTTCGCATTGAAGAATCTACTATGGCTGCTAATCAGATTGTTATACGCGGTTCCGTGCAAAACTGCCCAAAAAGCTCGTTTCCATGCACCAATTCCTGCGGAGAATGTTGGCGGAGCCATAGAGGTATAAGAGGGTTTATGCGTCATGCACTCGCTTGCTCATTGGACAAGGTGTACAGTCTTTATCCTGTCACAGTGGAGAACGGATTTCCCCAGAAGATGCGCTCTCGAGAGTGAGTTATCCAGAGGGCGCCTTGGCCCAGCTCCCTGCCCCGCCCTCTGGCTCCTTTGGGATTGGGGCTACGTGACAAGACGTACGCTACTAAGCTGTCATTGGCCGATTCATGTGCGCGTCGCGGCTGCAGCCTTCAAACGTACGGGCAGCGCTGGAGAGAAACAAACAAGTTTTCTGAGCTAAGTGGCACAGATGAATGCCATCGGAGCTGGAAAGGTGTGAGGAGGTGTCCGAATGTGTCATTCGATGCCTCGAATTCAAAGGAGGAACCTTGATTTTGGGAGCGTACGCGTGCGGTGCGGTCGCGTCGCGGCGTACGTCTTGACCGCCTCCCAAGGATTGGGGCTCTGAAACGGGTTTATTCGGCAGTTTTGCACGGAATCACATTAACCATTCTGATCATTTGTCATTGGAGATTCTTTTAGTTCAGTTCAACATGCAATTTTACTGGAAATATACTTACCCTTACACGCCTACTGGTCTTTCGTGTTTTACTACTTCGTGATGATGGTGGCCCTGGCAGCATCCTGAAATCAGCATATTAGAAAAATGATCTCGTATTGCAACCCAACCGAACATACTCACAGTTCCGGAGGAGCAAAAAGAAGATATCGAGCCGCCTTAGCCATGGTGGGTCTTTTATTCGGATCGTTCCTCCAGCACGTCTTCATCACCCGCCTAATCACTATTGGCAGCTTGGAATCGACAGGAGGACGAAACGATGGGTCAGAAATCTGTAACGAAGTCTTATGGAAACTCCATATACTTATGTATACAGTGAACTCAAAACGGCCAGAGACAAGGGGCGGTATCGCTACGCGGGTACTCTGGTTGTCTGCTGCACCTCCCGAGGCAGCGAGAGATCACGACGTATAGGTTTTCCTCCACGTCTCTGCACAATAGTCCCGCTGCCTCGGTGAAGCAGACAACCAGAGTGCCCGCGCTGCAATCCCGCCCTTTGTTTACGGCCGTTTGGAGTTCACTGTATGTCTTCTAAGTTTTCTTCGCTCACCTTTTCTTTCACAATTTTATTAGAAATTCCAGCATGCGGCATTTTAGCGTTGTTAAAAATTTCCCATAGGAGAATAGCAAATGAGTACACATCACATTTCTGCGTGTAAATCCTTTTCGATATCACCTCGGGGGCCTGCCTGCAAGTTGGACGTGGTGGTTGTTTTTAAGAAGAATTATTTATTGATTTATTTATTCGATTGCACTCAAAGTTGCTCCAAATAACAGCGAAAATATATCGAAAGCTCAGAGATATGAGAACACGAAAGCAGTAAATGTCCTAACTATCCTTGTTCCCCCGAAAAAAAAAACACTTTGACACTGTAACTGGTAAATCAATGTAACTGGTAAATCAATGCAAAACCCATGCACACCCATGCGAAACCCATACAAAACCCATGCAGAACCCATGCATGGGACGGGAAAATCGTGTGTTTTTCGTGGGTTTTGCATCGGATTTGCATCGAATTTCGGAGACGCATAGGTTCTGCATGGGTTTTGCATAGGTACGCATAGGTTTTGCATGGATTTAACCGTTGCTGGTACAGAACTATGGATTGAAAAATTGCATGAGCACGCATGTGTGGGTGTGGGTTGTACCTGGAAAGGACGGCGTCACCGCGATCGCGCCGCCCTCTTCAGGTATAACGCTCTACACCCCGCATGTGCTAATCGTGGGATTTGCATCTCTCATTCTCATGCAAAACACGGTTTTTAAGTTCCCTGAATTCAAGGAACTGGGGATCTCGAATTTCCACGTGTCGCAAAACCATTGGATTTTGCAACTAGCATCGACTGATCTTCCAGAAAATTGAACAACCGAGGGAATATTCGAACTTACTGCCATCAAGCGAGCTCTTACGTTCTGTACGGTCTGTATAGTAAGTTTCGTGTCATCAAGAAATCGAATCTAATACGCTATATCGGCTTGAATAAGGTCTTACATGCTGCCACACAGACAACAACCAAAAGCAACAGGCCAAGACCTCCCACCTTCCCAATTAAACGCTCCATGTCCATTAGAAAACCTGAGAAAACTCGTACCATCTTATAGGAAGTCTCTCATCATCTGGAATATTGTACAATTCTGCTTGTTTCGACAAGCCGAAGTCGGAGAGTTTCACAATATTTTTCCTCACATCTATAAGGCAATTCCGACAAGCTACATCTCTGCAATGTGGGCATCATTATTATCACTTCAAAAGTTTGTATAAGTATCGCACCTATGCATGCATCCTTTAGAATGTAAATAAACCAGCCCAATAGCTACATCTGTAGCGTAGCCTATCCTCTCTTTGTTGCCTATCTGGAAACGATTTCTTTTAGTAGAATGGCCAAGGCTAGTAGTTATTCGAATCGGCAAATCGTCAGTGATGACTACTTTGACTATATCTCACATGTTTACCACTTTAACCAACTCAAGATCCTTACAGTTGGATTGTTTTTCAGATGTTGATCGAGTGCGCCTCCATGGATCAATTCCATGACAATCATTGCTCTGCCATCTGTTTGTTGTACAATTCCATAGAAAGTAACGACGTTCCTGCACAGCAAAAAACGACATAATTATGAGGAATCACGAGAATTCCACCCACTAAGTCCAAGTCAGGATAAGAAAGGCTGGCTGGCCTGGGACAATGGGAAATCACGACATATCGGCTTTCCTCCGTGACTCTGCCCAGCAGACCCGCTGCCTCGGTGCAGCAGACAACCAGAGTGCCCGCACCGCTGTCCCGCCCCCTTGAATTTGGCCGTTTGAAGTTCACTGTATGTTTCGGAGCAGTGTCACACACGCATTTATCTGGTGTACATTACTCCAAAGAAGATTCCTATAGGCCTGATTCTCTCCCTTTCTCACACGCCATCCATTTGGTACAAAGTGGGTGGAAGCTGTGACTTCAATTGAGTGTGGAGATGCGCAGACAATCAGAGCGCCAGAACAGAAATGCCGCGATGAGTGCATAGAGTTCCGGAGCAGTTAAGTGCTCTCTGACTAAACAATGTAAGAAATCGGAGGAGAAGAAAAATTTTGACCTCATTGTAGTATTTTGGTGACTATGACGATATCTATCACCCACTTGTGTTTATACTGTCGCATAAGGCGCGCCTCCCTATACATCTCGTCTATTTTCGATTTGTTCTTGTCGTTGACTTTCTTCTGAAACAAAGTATTTTAATGAAATTTCGCTGTATCTCTTATGTTCCTCAACTCCATTCAATCTAAAGGAGCAGCATAGCGACGAGTACGAAGCGTACCACTTTGATGGCGACATCTATCGGCGGTTTGTTCTGTGACTCCTTCATAGCTCCCGCCCACACTTCACCATAAGCTCCAGAGCCGATTTTCGAGACCATTGTGATCTTATCACTGGTTAATTCCCAAGGTTGTTTCGGTATCGGTTTTACGAGGAAAGCATTTTCTGGCAAACGCACACGGTTCTTGTGATGGAAACTGCAAAAAGGCAATTAAGGATTTTTTTCTTTGCAATCTTTTTTTCTTAATCATTGATCAAAGTGCCTCTTCACTACTGTCAAATGTTGAAGGCTGTAACGTACAGTTTCATGTATGCACTGCGCGCCAATGGCGGTGGCCTTTCCGCGACTCCGAAAAGCACGCAGCGCAACCGCGCCGCTCGAGCAGGAATCCTCTCCGGGACAACAAACTAAACTGGATTTTTCTCGATGGTTGGCTCATGAGCTTACATCAAAAACTTATGAGCTTACATCAAATATGATGAACAACTATCAAGGGAACCCAGATTTGCCACTTCGGCGACGTTTCCATCGACAGCGGCGCGGTCGCGCTGCATGCTTTCCGAGCCGGCGAAAAGGCTAGTGCCATCGATGTCCTTTGTACATACATACATACATACACACAAATTTTCTGCTATTTTTTATGGAATCCACATGCAAATATCTTCATACATGGGCTGTCATTGAGACTATGAGTCCTACTAATAGCGTCCTTTTTTTGCAATCATTGTTTTCCTTTTATCTCTTTTTGATTATCAGTTCTCAGTGGATTTCCAGCATAATGCCTTCGTTTAGCTCGTATAGTCCTTATGCGCAATTGATAGAATGTTCTCGAGCGCGTAGGGTCTGCAGCGCGTGTGCGACGCGTCCCGCGTTTTCCATGTTTTTGTGTATTTTTTTATTTGTTTTTGGCCCCGTAGTCCCAGGTAGCCGCTAAAAATGCTCATCTGAGCCTAATTCTGACGAACGGCGTCCTCGAACAGCTGAGCGAGGACGCCGGACCGCTGTTACGGGCGGGGCGCGCCGCGCACGCGCCGCAGGCTCTGCGCGCTTGAGAAATTCCTACCGATTGCGCATAAGGATTGTACACGTTGAATATATCAATAAATAATCACCTCACTAATTGCATAACATCACGGAACTTATTGTCTCCATCTATCGTGAACATATGCGCCTTTTTGTCGCGCATATAGCGTACAGGATAATTTCTGACCTTTCCGTCCCATTTTACTGTTACGCAAGCCTAAAGTAACGTTATAAGATGTGTCCTGCCACCATACATTGAAATTCTGTGCGTATTTACCGTCGCCGATCGACCAGCATCTGGTGCCAGCTCTCGTACTAAGAAATCGCCGTCCGACTTGAGTAATCCTGCTATATCCTCGAATGGCAAACACCCATGATACCAGTCGTGGGTCCCCAATTTCTGTAAAAGCTCTACCTATCCCATTGCATACATCTGGATCAACAGCCATACAACTCACTGCTAGTGTAGCTTCTAGTTTTTCATCTACAATCGCTGTCAGCATTTCCTGAGCCGCATCGTTTTTGTCCGGCTGTGAATAGAATGACTTGCGGGAAAGAACAATGCTCGGATAACAAGGCTAACACCAAATTCTCACTGTATTGTCTTTTAAGAACAGTTCTAGACTGTCCGCTGTTTCATATTTCTCATATGAAAGCCCGCCTTCTTTGCCTCCTTCCCCAGAGGTTTTCAATTTGGACGCCGATGTCTGGAAGAAATACAACCTCTGACGTCCGAAAAAATTTCAATTTTTTCCTACCTTTGACGGATCCCGAGATTCGTCTTTTGTATTGTCGGGGGCAGTTTCCTGAATAATAAATTAAATTCCGGTGTTGCAATGATTCGTCTTCTACTCATTTTATCCAGAAAAAAAAACTGAATTTCCAGAAGTTATGCAATTAAAGATTCAGAAGGTGCGGGTCAATTTTAATTCATACACTATTAGGCTCTGATTTCTCGTGGGCCTAGCAACGGTTCAGATGAGAGTAAACGAGGGCTACGTATCTAGAAGCACAACATCGCTCTCTGTGCTTGACTCTTCTCGCCGCCGACGCGAATTCAGACCAGAATCAGCAACAGATTGATTGCCAGTCAGAAGCAAAACGACTGTCACGTCGTTTTCGGTAAATCAGGTACCGCTTCCTAGTCGTATTCTCTGAACCCCCAGAACAAGATGTCTGATCGCATATAAACTTCCTTGATCCAAAACTTGTTGACAGCTTGTTTTCACCTTTTCTTGTTGACAACTTGCAAGGAAGTCGACCACTGGCTTTGCACGTTCTCGACAAATTTCGAGCCGACAGCTTGTCAACAAGAAGAGGCGAAAGCAAATTGTCGATAAGCTTTTAATGCAGCAAGTTGCGATTAGACAACCTATTCCAGAGATCCTGAGCTATTACTTCCATCTGCTATTAAAATCGTTGATATTTGTACCTCCGAAATCATGCATTAGGTTGTCCCAAAAATAACACCGCTTCTAGGTGTTGCCCAGAAAAGAGAGTTGGAGGAGGAGGAGGAAGGGGGGGGGGGCTGGTAGTGGTTGTAGGCTTCACTATGACAGCCG
>JARK01001464.1:294137-327295 GCA_000688135.1 Ancylostoma ceylanicum
CCTCCCCCCATGTGATGGTCCCCCCTTACCTCGGCAAAAAGTGATGGTAGGTGGAGTACGATACTCAGGGTATTCCACCTATGCTAGTTAAGCATGACTCACTGAAACTCTCCTGGAATTTGCTGCTTTTTCAGATGTTCTTCTTGAATTTTTTCTCCATTTGAAAAGAGCGGGTCTCTACTATTAGTCATCACACCTCCCATTAAAATGCCTCTTTAATAATTCACCTTCAACCATGAAATATGCAGTTCACTTCAAACCAATGTATTCCCATACTTCTCATTCACTTTCCAAAATACAGTTCTTCGACAGCTCTTTTCCGTTGTATTCCACACCCTGCAGAATTTTTGGAGTTTTTGCTCTTTCGTTTTTGCTCCCGATTTCGTTCTACCACGGGTTTCAAGTGTAATCAGCTGTTCAGCTGCTGGTGATCCTGCAATTCCTCTATATCCAATGGCGTTGGCGAGTGCACAAACTGTGATTCATTCTGAAATTCCTGTATATCTCATGCTATCTGTGCTGATCTGCCGAACGATGTTGCGAATGTGCGAGTGGTCTTGTTAAAATGTTATAATATCCATGAAAACGTTCGGAATTCCTGTCTGCTTTCCTATGATTATTTTGTGAGTCATCTATTGGGGAGAATTAGTTGAAGATTAGCTTCTTGTCTTTCTTCGCGTCCGTAAAAGTTCTTCATTTATCTTCCAGGAATAATTTCCCATTCTCCGGAAAGCCTTTGCAACTATGTTTGAGCGGAATCAATAACAGTATGCATAGATGGTTTTTTTTAGATGGGGAAGCTGAAGGCGGATTGACTAAATAGCGCAGTCATCTGCAGTGCATGTTTAAGCCAGGCGGAATTGAGTGTTGTGTTAATGTCTGCCTCGCAATATTTATGAACGAATTGGCTCAGTTTCACAATGTTCGCCAATCATTCTGTAGTAGAGTCTGTAGTAGGGCCTATCATCGTTCCTCAATTGGCTCATTTATGAGTCTACTGTTCAGAAGCAGTTTGGTTCAAACCTCACACTATGCATAGTATCTACACCGGTAGGTAATCACTTGCTTTGTCACCACTGCAGCTGTGATAAGCTGGCAATAGAGCTGCATGCAGTGGTGAGATTCACGAAGATCTACGGGAGGCTGTGAACTATCCACCCATCTGGAATGGATGAGTTTTCCACGGTAAAGCTGGGACATTTTCTCCAAACGGCTCGCCGTAGCCAGCAGTTACACGAGACAGTAGGTTATGAGAAATTTGGCTCGACAAACTCGTCCATTTTAGATGAGCGTGACGCTCAGAACCTTCCCGAGAATGTTCATGAAACCCACCACAGGCGGGAGGAGGTGAGGTGGCATGGGAGGGTGTGGATCGCTATACCTGGAGCCGTATCCAATATATTTAACCGTGGGAAGGAAAACATAGCGGGTATCCGTTCCCAGTGGTTTTTATCCACTTTGCTATCCAATATAACTAACCATCCACGTATTCGTTTCTTTGCGCAAATGGGGTGTCTTGACGAGAAACAACGCGAAGTGGAGATGGAGCAGATCATTGATCGTTATCATTTAGAAATCGACCGGATAAAGATAACCAGCAGTGAGACGTGTGGATTTGCATATCGACGGATATGTTTTTATTGGATAGCAGATTCTCGAAACCACAGTAACATATCCGCTAGAGCGTGTTTATCCGACTGGATAAAGTATATTGGATACGGGCCCTGGAGTGAGCGGCGCAGTCGAGCGCTGGGATTGGTCGGTTGGTTAAATCGAACAATCGCAGAGCTGTTCTGCTCATCCTTCCCAGATACTGTCTGTTTCACCAATCTTACCACTTGGCAGGCTTCCAAGATGAGGTAGGTCTCGCCAGTTGCTATAGGCGGGACATGTTTTGGCACATTTCCAGTCACTGATAGCGTTTTCTATTTCCAAGATTTGACATAAGACAAAAAGCGCCTTGTGAACTACACGCAAAACATTGAATTGCTCTGACTTTTGGAACAGAGAGTATAAAGATTCACATCGACGTAGAAAGGAAAACTGGACCTCTGTCTTTTTGGGGCGTGACAGCCGAGATTTTAAGTGTAGTTTAGTTAGAAGTGAGGTTCAATATTGAGAGGTCGCAAATGTTTGAAAAAATAGTAGAAATAAAGATTTTAAAGTGAGCTTGTCCAAAGCCTTTGCATATTATATAAAATATTCTTGAAAAATTCCTCGACCCATTCTCAAACTTTGTCTGCTTCTCCCAGGTTTGAAGCTTATGTAGGCGTGGCAAAGTTCAAGGCAATGGGCTGTTTGATATCCTCCTCAGATAACGGCTTCTAGAGCAGTCAGAAGCTGCACTTCAAATTCGGCTGCTGCAGTCAATTCAATCGTTGATGATTGTGTCGTTATGGTCTGTTTTCCCATCCTGTTTTGACTCCAGACAAACTAAGGAACGAAAAGAGACCGATCGCCTTTTTTTCAGCGAAATCTGGTTCATCTTTGCTGGTCGTGGTTGATTTCTTTTACGGTTTTTGATGTGCTTTCGGTAATAAAATTTGCCGATATCAGTGAGAAGCGCTTGCATGAGTCTAGCGTGCGGGCATATTTCGTTTTCGCATTGATGCCTTGCTACATTTGCGTTTCAAAGGAAGCTATTCACTCGGTTACGGAATTATTCATTAATTCTATGTTTCGACGGTTTCACTTCTCGTCTCTCCTTTTTGACATTCCTTTTCTGTCGATGTTATTGATGGTGCCACGTTTTGCTGGCGCTACGTGTCATGATTAATCTATATGAATGTTATGTCTTTAAAATTATTATTAATTGCTAGATAATTGTGTCAACTTTCCTCTTTGTTCGACTCTCTTCTTCTGTCTATTTTTATATGTATTGATTCTTGGGATGTGCCACGGATTTTGGCACGAACCGGAAGAAACGAAATGCTTTTGAAATTGACCTCAGCTGCTCAGTTCAACGTTTTCGTCCTCTTTCCTGATTCGTTTCTCGTTCATACTCTAATCTTGTACGTAGAAGTCAATACAATATCAGCTGGGCAAATTATTCGATTACTTACTTTATTTTTCATTGTTTATTTTTACTACTATTCTTTTAACTAACTGTGATCAGTTATTTGATAGTCAAATGAATATTTTTTAATCATTTTTATTTGTTTGCCCCCCCCCCCCTCTATAACTTCTATTTTCAATCCTGGTCCCCAAAACGGTTAAGACCCCATTTTTTCCACGCCCTCTCCCCCACACCTCTCGCTCAACTTTTGCGTCCGTCACTAATGGGAACCGTTATTTTCTCAAAATCTGTTTTTATTTAGAAAAAATCTCTTTTCTTGGAAGTGAGAACTGGTCCCCAGAAGTTTGTTGGATTTGATACAGTTTCCGTTTTTTTCTTACAGTTGCAGATTCGCCACTTCTCTTCCGAGGTGTCAGTGTGGTACATCGTTGTGCAATTTCCTTTATTCCTTGTGCTGTAACTTTTGTATAAGCAACATTCGATGGCTGTTATTGCTGTTCTCATTTTTTTAACCTATATGTGTTTTTGTTTCCACTACTGAGGCACTTCGGAGGCGTTCAAGGTCCGATATCGTGCTTTTCTCCGATAAGAACTGTCTAATTCATTTGTACGATGAAAGCTAATAATGTAGCAACCTTGCATCCAACAATTTCGCCCTGGATTCTACTGTGGTAGATTCTTCCATATCCGTAATTTCGAAGTGTATGTCTTGTTGCTTTGGTGCCATTTTTGGGTGTTAATACAAGCCCAGATCGCTATCTACGTTTCTTTTGCGTCACTATTATGCATGAACGATTACGTAGGAGATTATGAGCCGGTTTATCGAGGTGACGTTCGAGTTCTTCGCAGCTGCACTCTTCGATTCTTTGCTAAAGTGAAATGGGTGTGTTGACATGAATGAGAAGTAATGCTGTTTCGCAACTGCTCCGGGGGTGGACGCTGCATCGCCATTGATTTGTGTTCACCCCCTATCATAGTTCACCAGTTAAAGGTCGACGAATGAAGAATGGAATGAGCATCAACAGCCGTCTCTTTCCTGCTCGAGAACGTTTCTAGTTCGAATCGGGCTGCTGTTCTTAGTCTGACTTCCATTTTAGGTAGTGTATGCCTGGGATTTACTACTCTTTTTGGTTCCTTGTTCCATTTTCGGTTACACACTTTTTTGCAGATTTCTCTCGATACTGCATTGCTTATTGTCACTACTCTGTTTCTTTCTCTTTCATTAGTTGGTTTTCATTACTATTTTTGACAGTATTCGGCTAGTTCTGCCACAAAATTTCCAAATAAAAATTTTCACCCTAACTTCGTCTAGTGGACTTTCTCGAGGTACTGAAGACGATATCGTATCCATTTTGTACCGTATTTTTTTATACCTCATTTTACCTCATTTTTGTACGATTACGGTAGGTGTACTGTAGATACGGTATCTCATAGAATCCTCTCAAATTTTGCGTAGAGGGGTTGTTTTAGGCGCTGATCGCGATTATAAACATTATTTTGCATGCCATCCTCGTTTTCTTCCTGAAATTGGCATTTGCTTTGAAATTTATACCATATACCTACCGTGTCCCAGTGGAAATGGGGTTACGGTACAAAATAGGTACGATATTCGTGATCAGCACCCCAAATACCTTCCCTATGCAAAGTTTAAGAGGATCCTGTGAGATACCGTGTCTACAGTATGCCTACCGTAACCTTACAAAAATGGGTCTACGGTACAAAATGGATACGATATTCGTGTTCAAAACCCCATAAAACCCCCATAGGCGAAGTTTGCACGAAATTTTTTATTTTGAGATTTTGGGGCAGAACTAGCCGAAGTTTTTCATTCCTCGACATTTTACTTTGTTACGGTTGCGGCATCACCTTAGGGACCCCCTGCATCTAGGATTCACCATATTGTGTAGAAAAAAAAACGTTTCTGCCACATGATTGTTTTGATTTTTGAAATTGCAATACAAAATAGATAAAAAAAACTGTGTTTTAGTTGGTTTTGTTTATTTTTACTATAATTTGCGAACGATAATTGCTTCTATACTTGTTTAAAATTATAATTAACGTCTTAATCATTCTTATTTTCCGTCTGGGTCCCCTAACCGACGGAGGCCTCACTTTTTTCCCACCTAATTCATAACGGATTTTAGTAGACCTTTTTATTGTTCTTTGCTGTAGATCAAATCATTGTATGGTGTATCCGATAAATTGCGAAATAGGTGAAAAAATGCCGAATGAACCTTCTCAATAATTATCACGGTCATGATAGTTTCAATGTAAAACTGAGCTTCCCGACCCTTCGGTTTACATCCGAGCGAGCATGACCGTATTCCGGCGCTCCAGTTTAAAATATGCCACTTTGATTGTCTTTTGGTTCACAATCTGAGTTCTCTTGTGGATAAGATGCAGTTTCGTGTGGCTCGAGTTTCCATTCTGAGAAATTTCTTCCTGTTGGGCTACTTCTCACGTTTTTTGGTTAGTTCTCATAGTTATTAGGACACCTTTGTCATCTTGCAACATTGTAGCCATGGAAGTTAGCCACTTCCAAGGCCCACATCAGTCAAGGAGCAGAAAAACTCCTCATTACCGCTTTTTTGTTCGAAAGTGCGGAGCTTTCAGGAGTATGTTGTTAACATCTGGATCCACATGCATCATTGAAGTTACCCAGCGTAAACATGCTAACCCCACACAAATTTACGCGTCGTTTACATGGGCGTCAACACGTTTACCGTGGGTAATCTGAACGGTGCAGACTCAGATGTGTAAACACAGTAAGTGCTTTACTTTGATCAACAGTACTGGATCGCTGTAATGCGTGCGTCGCTGATACTTCACATCCAACTGCAGAAATGCTGGGTAACAGCTGCTAGAAGTTCTCTTTGACGAAAAGAAGGCTTAGCCATGTATTCGTACTGGGATAATTTAAAGCTATCGATACAAAATTTCGTCAGTATCGTGGCTGTTTTGTTGGAGCCTTGACCGAGACTTTATTAGGCCAACGTTTCGGCCTCTTCTCCTACTTCAGAGCCTTTTGTGTGTAGCAGATGTTTGGAGGACCACATGCACCATGACTAGCTGAAGGAGGTCCTCCATAATTTTGATAATTAATTGTTAATGTTGCGGGAGCTCTGCATCCTTGGCTGTTGAAGGGGAGGAAGGCGGGAATGTTGGCAGTTTCCAAAGCATGGTTGCAGTTCTGTTTTTGTTGAAACCGTGAAACATCGTTTAACCTTACCATCAGCTAAATTTCCTGTTTTTATCAAGGGCGCAAAGCTAATTTCAAGGATTGATTTCTGTATATCCATACATCAGCAATTTTCTAACTTGAAAGGGTTGTTTCTAAAAAATTTCTAACTTTAAAGGGTTGTTTCTAAAAAAATGCCATCTTTTTCTATGCCCGATTATTTATGACGCACTACCCACTCACCTAAATGCATTCTTTGCTTATCAGTGTCTGACCTGAATCCATAAGCTGCGATGCTTTTTTGATAGTTATACTTATCAGATGGCTCGCAACACTTTGAAGCCTCATCGGGGAGCTCCACCGGGATGGTCGGGAGCGACTGGTCTTGAGGTCGCCCCATTAATCATCTTTTTTTCTCGAAAGTGCCAAATTGTGTCAGTCTTCCTCCTGTCAGTTCCTTGCAGTCTGTAACGTTCGTGTTTACAAGTTGGCTACATACCATCACTTATTAGTAGCTGGATTATCCTGCACCTCATTTGTTTCTGCTCACCTCTTGAAGCCTTAATATGATTCGATGTCATTTTCCGATTTTCGCTTCCATTTTCAACTTTTATTTGAAAATTCCGCTTCTTTTTCGGTGTAATTTCTCTTTTGTGCTGTTAGTTGATGGTGTTTCAGGTATGATTGACAAGATAACGGATCATGTGTTTATATCAGGTGCTGGAGATGTGTTGGTAGGAGGCTCACAATTACGAAAGTTAGAGGTAATGTTTACCGAGTAGTTGCCCTTGAAACTGAAGTGCTGTAGTGGAAATAGCGAATTTTATCGCAGTATTATTTTGTTTCCTTAATAGTTACGAGCCAGGTTTGGTTTCAGTAAAAAATGTACAGCGTTCGTTACGTTGGTAGTTTTTGTTAAAACTTTTTTGCGTTTGCTTTGTTTTTTTCTCTTTTCAATTTCGTTTTAATGCACATGAGTATATACCTGTGTAATAAATTATGATGATAGCCATTGGGATAAGGAAGGGGAGTTTTGGCAGCTTAGTTGGCCTTTAAAATTATAAACGAGATTTTTTCATCTAGTTTTGTCGGGACTTTTGTAAAAATTACCCTATTTATTGCATGAGATGCTGTTGATGTGTGAAAGCTACCACCAGGTGGTGTTTTTTTATTGATTTAGGAGATGTTTTCAGGCAACAGCTATGCTTCAAGATGAAATTGATAGCTAAATATTGACTTTAGGCACTGCGAAAACATTAATTAGAGCTGAACAAATGAGTCGGAGAATATCAGGACAGAAGAGAGCTCCTTCAACATTTTTTTTTGCTCAGCAATACTATTTTGAGCGTAAATTGTTCTCAACCACATTTTTTTTGTTCAGATTACCCATGTGCTTACCGTCTCGGCCGTGGCTATTCCTATGGATAAACGACTTCCCAACATTGAGTACCATTTCCTATTTGCAATGGATCTTCCTAACCAGGATTTACTTGGTACTGGACTTTTAGCCCAGGGCTTAGCATTTATAACAAATGCTGTGCAGTCGGGTGGGAATATATTGGTGCATTGGTGAGCCGAACGCTACGTTGTTTAATGTTTTTTCTAGCATTTTTCTTCACTTTATTTTTTGTTTTTATTATTGAGTTTCTAAAAAATAGTTACTGAATCTTACCCTTGTTTTAGTGAAGTTGGCGCTTCGAGGAGTGTTACCATGGTAGCTGCCTATATCATGCAGAAATTTAAATTTCCCGCTGACAAGGCCGTAGAGTTCATCAAGAAGTCTCGACCTATTGCGTTGTGAGTTTGCGGCTTTTCTAATCTATAATGTGGGCCAGAATTATGGAGGCAAAGATGGCTCGTACGTTTCCTGACTTCTCTTAAGATTTTGCTCTTTGTAATCCAGATTTCTCTGATCATTTGATTATTGGAACGGCTTGTTCTGGATCAGTTCCTCACACAACACATTATTGAGACTGGAAAAACCAGTTCATGAGATAGTGGAATTTTTGGAATATTCGATCCAAGGTGTGCGCAGTTACATCAACAAAGGCTACCTTCTCGGAACTATGGATGCCAATCTCAAATTCTTTAAAGTCCTCTTTGATAGTGGTGGAAAAGCCTTCGAAATGATAACTACGGTGAGCGTCGATGGCGGTGACCCATTCACGACCTTAACAAGGACGCCGCGCAACCGCGCCGCGCGCGCCGGAATCGATGTCTTTTGCTGCCATTATGCTACTTTTCGTTATGAAGCATGAAAAAGTGAAAAGATCGTCGTATTGGGAAGAAAAATCGCCTAGAAATAGCACACCGACGGCGGACGTCAACAATTCCGGTGCGTGCGGCGCGGTTGCGCGGCGTCCTAGTCCAGAGCGTGGATGGGTCACCGCAATCGAAGCGCGCGGTACGTTAAACTTTTTTTACGCGAATGAAATGCTTATTGGCATCAGACCAGCTTCAAACAATCAAAAATGGCATTGATTAGAAATTAGAGAGTAGTCTCCTACCACAGTTGCATTCTGGGCGGGCTCCAGAGGCGAGGCTCATTGGAGCAGCGGAAAGGTTTTTCGCTTTGGAGTGAAAAATACTAGATTGAAAACAAATTTTTCAATCTATCTACGAAAAGCTACTCTAACGTATCTCCGTTATTCTGGCCCACACTATGAAGTTTTTGTAAATACTGGCTTTCTAAATAGATTTTTGTTTAGTCCGAATGAAGGATTTTTCGCGCAGCTGCAAATTTTTGAAAAACTCGGTTACAAACTCGACGAAGCCACGTTGTCGAGAAGTCGTGACTATAAAGACTGGTGCATTGCGTCTGGCAACGTGCCAAATCATGGTTAGTGGCGATTTCTTCGCGTCCTGTCATCTGTCTGTTGCATGCCGGTGATCCGTGAGAGGCTGTGTTTTGTCATTTTTTCTAGCTTCTCGATTTTTTAATAGATGTAAAGAGGAAATCGAATTGTCGAGCAACATTAGATAATATTTTGTTTTTACGAAAGAGACATATATCCCTCAGTTGCTTCCGCTTAAGAATGAGGAGACTATTAGAGCTAGCTCTATGTGCTTCGATTGCTCAGCAATTTCTGCTCTTCCTCTCTGCCTGACTTGCTCAAGAAACTCTGCTTGCTTCATTCGTTATTCGCTTCCAGTATTGTTACTTTTCGAACCCTACTAAATTTTGACGACGTCATCGCTTATCAGGGCCCTATCTCGATCGCGTGTAATTTTATGAACGACTCCATGGTGTGGCATGAAAGCTCACATAGAATTCTCTAGTTTTGTACTTCTAGTCACTTCATCTGCTAGGTCTCAATCATTTTGATAGCATATTCGGGTGTCAGCAAAATATGTATTTTTAGGCTCTAGTTCTAGTTTTTTTAATACTTGTTGTAGGGGTAATCGTTTTGTCCGTTCTCTGTTTGAATGGAAGTCGGTAGTTGAATAAATTTTGTTACGAACGGGTTGTGTAGTTGATTATGTAGACGTGTGCTTATGAGATGCTCTTAGTGATCACACAGTTTAGCAAAATGTGATAAAACGAATTATTTAAGCAGTCTGGAAAAATTACGGGGGTGGAGCGTTACACCGGGAGGTGCGACGAGACCTCGCTCTGTGATTGGGCGCTTGAATGAACTGACCAATCACAAGGCTTTGCCATCCACCCCTTTGCGGTATAACATGCCACCTCCAAAACTGTACTATTCTAACTCGTGATTGGATTACTTCCGAAAACAGAAAAGTTTTTTGAAGCTTGCCGGCAAAACTGCCACTGCTGCCCTAAAATAGGCCAGCATGCCTATCATCGACATTCTGTGTTCAAGAAGAGTCGCTTGCTCTCTTGTATCTTTGTGAAAAAATTTAGCCATAATATCTATTTATGCGAATTATCTCTATTCGTAGTTGCTTCCTTCACCCGATTCTGGATGCATCATAGAGATTACCCAGGGTGAAAATGTTGATGCCCATGTTAACGATGGATAAACTTGTGTGGTGTCTCAATGATGCATGCGGCCTCAGTATCTTCTCACTCTTCGGTTGTCACCTTTCTGGCTGCACTTAGTCTTCTGAGAATTGTCTTCTCCGTGGTGTCGCTGACCCTCGCTATCCATGCTCGAAAATTGCAATTTATACTTGAGAACTTCCCAAACATTTGGTTCTTGGGACAGTGCTCTTTCCCCGGGGTGGGAGGCGTGTAACTGTAAACCCTATAGCGATGAAACATGAATTCGTTCTTTGCGCTGGCTGAAATTAAGGTCCGTTATCCCTTAAGGAAGGGGCTACACTGCCCATTACCATGGTTTAAATCCTATCCTGGGCGAGGATTCGGGAAATTCCGTAAGCAGGTGAAGGATAGCATAATTGGTTAGCTAAAAAATCGTACGTAATCTCAGGATGCATAGAATGTCAACGTTTCTTTTTGTGGGTCCTAGTAGGCCCTGTTTTGCCTTCATAAATCCAGGTACTGCTATCCTGGAACTGTCAGCATTCAATGTTGCTGGTTTGGCTACAACTTACAAGCAACACGTCTGTAAAAATGGATGACATGCAGTTTGAGCTCCTTTTTGTGGCCATCTGTCTCGATCGAAGAGAAACATCACGTGCAATGTTATCAAAAACGCTTTTGAATAAAAAATTTCATTGTTACATCCGTGTTGGTGCAATATGCATGTATGCATGATAATATTTATGTATGTTCCCTAATGGATCCCAAATTAATCAATTTTCATTCAAGGATCAGATGAACGAGCTGCTACTTTCGTTAGAGATGTTGATGCGCACAATAATGACAGCGATCGAGGCAGTAAATTTAGGCGAGTTAGTTTTTTTTTCAGAATAAATTGGACGGGTTAGTTTTTTTTGAATCTTTTTTTTTTGCTTTATTTCAACATCTTCACTGCATTATGTTAACTAATTATTTAGTGCACATTGTGCAAGGCAATATACTGTTATTATGTTACCACACGATTCGTTTTATGAACTTAATCAGATTTCTTTTCGAGGAGTTCGCCACAGTTTTTTGAATTGAGTCTCATAATTTAGAAAAAAATTCATAGAATTTAGATTGATTGCATCCATGTACACTCTTTATTTTACTTTACTTTTTCTTTTTTTCCTAATTTTTTTTTCTCAGTTTGCCCTTTTTGCGAAGGATTGTCTCTTGGTCGATGATGATGTATGATGAAATAACTTGTTAAATATACAATAACTGAATCAATTTCAAATGTCTTAGAACTTCATAGTACAAATAATTAGACTATCCATGAGAACGGTTGACTTTTTCCAGGTGCGGAAAATGTCGACATGTACTCTTCTTCGGCGAGCACTTAACAAGGCACAAACGATGTGATGGCGAGGTGATTCTTTTGCTTTGTTTTTTTTTCTGGAAAAATAGATTGTTTTCCTTCTGATGGGTTTGCCTCAGACTGCTACAGCCTTGTTTCAGAGGTGTGGATTCGGTTATTTGATTGAACCAATGAAATGGATGGATGTGACGGAATACGAGGGCAAGGTTGGTTGCCGTTTGGCTCGTTAAGCGATTAGTTTCAGCTCGTAAAGAGCTATTTAAACTAGATGCGTGCGTCGCGCGTCGGACGCACGCATCTGTTTAGATTAGTGTTATCCATGAAACCCTGAACGAAAATACAATGGGGTCGCTGCGAGTAGCCATGAGGGCGCAGACGCGTGCGTCTCGCTTGCGTGTGAGTTGCGTCAGGATTGCGAATGAGCCTATAGAACAACTTATATTAAATGCGTGCGTCTATATGATGAAGGATAGGGCCAGACGCATTGCAGTCGCAGCGCAGACGCACGCGTTTACGGCCTCGTGGCGGCCGAGAGTTCTTTTCGTGGAAAATTCGTTGACCGCTTTTCATAGTATATCTTTCGCGAATGCACGCATGCGTCTGACTAGTAAAACTTGCCCTAATGCTTCATGATATAGACGCACGCACGTCGAACGCTCGCGTCTAGAGAAAATTGTCCACAACGGACGTCTCGTAGTGCTTATACGCAACGCATCCATGCAAACCGCAGTTATTTGTCGTTTAGTTAAAGAATTTAGATAAACTGTCCGTCATGTGACTCTAAGCTAGGCAACTATTCATGGGGTGGTCGGCAATGTCAAGGAGAACCCGGTGCGAGATGTAGTGAACATGGTACAAGTTTGATCTATGCTAATCCTTGGTTTTTCCCTCGATAGCCTCCAGATTTTTGACTCTCATTCCAGTCACTCCATGGGTGCACCTGCATCGAGCCAAAGTGGACGAGGTGTCCTCACGATCCACCATCGAACCACACGCACCTCCCTCGCAAATTCCATCTGTGATCATATCCTAAATCTGATTTAATACTGTGATGCCGTAGATATTTATCTGGTGGCCTTTTTACGATTTGTGAACGTGATGTTGTCATGTACAGACTTATACACTTACTTATTTCCTGAAAAAAATCAAGTTTCGGCTGAAGGTCAGGATTGTCTTGAGATTTCAGGGATTCTAAAAAAGCTATGCTATATTAAGCCTTGGCTAGAATTCTAAGCTTTATTCATTCCATTGTGAAAAAATGTGAGAGACCAAATAAATTGAGAGGTATTGTTCGTCGTTTATCGTCTTTTCTCTTGCAGTGTGTTTCTGCGCTTAGAGATATGTATGTCCTTAGACGTTTTAAAAGTTTCCGAGACCGCACCTCCACCTCTATCTGGGCGAAATTGCTCCCCGTCGCTAAGATGAACTGATCAGGTATTGCTGGGGACCAGTTCTCGTTCGCTCCATGAGTTGTACTCTTTGAGGCGTACTTCACCTAAAATATTGGCTGTGAATGTGAATGTGATTTTATGACTAGTTATAAATTTAAGAGATTAAACACAAATAGTCAAGAAATAATAATGGATAAAATGGAAGGGAAATTAGGTTAGTTCAATACCTAATTCGTTTTGTGAGGAAATTTACAAAAATTCCCGGGCTCTTCCCTCTCTTCTTTCCTGGGAGGCTGTGAAGACGTACGCCGCGAAGCGACCGCACCGCACGCTCCCAAAATCAAGGTTCCTCCTTCGAAGTCGAAGCATTGAATGATACCGACGGACACCTCCTTACACTTTTTCAGCTCCGATGGCATTTATGTGTCCTATCTTAGCTCAGAAAACTTGTCTATATCTCCTCTGTGCTGCTCGTACGTTTGAGGGCTGCAGCCGCGACGCGCATATGAATCGACCAATCACAGCTCAGCAGCCATCTTTCCTATGGGGTGGGGGGAATGGGAGATGACCGCGCTTCTGACGGCGTGGAGGGGAAGGTCTTTTACCAGATAACCTCATTTTTATTTATTTATTTATTTATTTATTCGTTACCCTGCACTAAGGCAAACGTGAAAAAACACACATAATAATATTCAGGTAAAACATGGCCAGAAACCCAACACCTGAGTATGAAATTAGTCGTCCACTTTCCGTTTGAAAGAGGCATTGGATCCAGATGAACACTGTTTTCTTTTCCTGTTTCGATTTTTCGAACTTTTATCTGGATTTGTTTTTGGAAAAAAAATCGGACTTCATGCTCTGTGAACTATTGTTAGCACAAAGCTACAATAAGAGCTACAAATTTCATCCAATCAAGCGACGTAGCATTTTCAGGATAATGATTTATGTGCTGGATACACATGATGCTGACCCTCAGCCAGCTAGCTATCGTTATAGTATTTATGCCTTCTATGTGTCTCTACACTATCTTTCCAATGCCCATGAGGGAAGGGGGGCCATTTTCGCTTGGACAATGTCCCACAAGCCCTTCGAATCAGGGATGGGTGGATTTCCAAAAAAAAACCCCGGACATCTACGACCCGGGCACGTATTGCCGTACATGGAAAACTGCAATTTCTACCTTTTTCACATGGAAAACAGTTCAGCTTTCGATCTAACCTGGTCCGTAAACTCCTAGGAAGATGGACGTCTTGTTCTGGCTATTTTTCTCCCAAGATGATAGGTAAAATAAGACCTAATGTTGCGCGCACGGGTGGGAAGTGTCCATAGACGGCGCTGGGGTAAAAAGCAGGCTACTCACGAGCTCAGGAAACCTATAAACCGTGTTATGTATGAGATTGAAAGATGCAAGTTCCACGATTAAGACATGCTCATACGAATACGGTTTTTTGATAAATAATTTTAAATTAGCCATGGGTAATTTCATGCAAAACCCAAGCGTACCCATGCAAAACACATGCTTCGAACTGGGAAATCGTGGGTTTTCGTGGGTTCTGCATCGAATTTTCATCGGACTTTGGAGACGCATGGGTCAGGCATGGATTTAACTATGTCAGGTCTGGAATTATTGGTTAAAAAGCCGTGTTTCGCATGGCCATACCTGTCTTAATTGTGAGATTTGCATCGTTCAGTCTCATGCAGAACATGGTTTTTAGGTCTCTTGAGAGTAATGAGGACATGAGAGGTGGGTGGAAAGGGTTATAAATTTGAAATCCTCTTTAAAAATCCTGCCTGCAATCAATGATGTCATTTGACATTAGCGCCAAAGTTGGCCATGTGGATGTCATTCAGAAGCATTGAATTATTGGGATCCAATAATGCCACTTGTTGAGTGGAAATTTCAATCGCTATTCTATCAAACTACCAGCTCATTCGGATCTATAAGTGACCTTTTCTGGTGCTTTTCACTCTTTTTCACCGTTTATGTTCACTTAAATCCATTAATTTGCGAAAACTCGCTAATATCTTTCTGGCAAAACCACATAGATCTCAGTAGGTTCCGCATACACTTTGTTTTCATTAAATAGTATACTTGGGATCGAGTAAAAATAATAATCAGTTAATTTAATTATCAATTCAGAGCCTGATCCAAGAAATTTGAATGCGGAAAGCACAGAAGGCCCTCAAATGCTACGCCCATAATATTCTTTGTCTCTCAGCTACTGAGTGTTTTCAATCTTCAGCCATAGTTCCGGCAATTCCACGGCGAAGGTACTGCTCAAGACCCAACCGTCCTCAAGATATTACAAGTACAACGTCAGTTCAACATTTCAACTCAGTCCTCTGGTAAGCCAATTGATACGACTTATGCTGATCTAAAGATGCAGTTCCTTCTTGGAGCGCAGAGAACCCGCGATTACAGCTGTTTTACAGTGCATCTGCCCCTATCCTAGCTTATTTCGGCCTTCAAACACCTCTTCTCTTTTTTAATCTGCTTTTTAGGGGTTAGCTCTCATTTTCCTCATATATTCTGGAAATACCATCGTTTATTCGCTGATTGACTATTTTTTCCTGTTAAATTTGGATTCGAATTCAGTTCCCATTTTTGAGTTATTTTATGGCTTGCAACTCGATCCAGTTTCTGTCAAAGAAGTGAATGGGAGACCTGTGAAGAACGAACGAAGTCTTCTTAGTTTTGGCAAGTTTCAGAGATCTAATAGTGTTCATTGTACTCAAATATATCAGATTACGTAGAATTATAGTGGACGAAATTTTGTGTGGGTGCTGCTTTCAACCTCTTCTCATTATTCCGCAATACTTGCAATTCTTCCTCTTTCCCGGAAATCGAAAATTGAACTTATTTGAAGTCGAATTTTTGAATTCGAATAGATTTAACACATTGCGGACCGAGCACATTTTCGTGTGGCGAGTGCACGTGGCCAATCGATATTTTTTTGGAAGATCGGCGTGATGCACCATGTGCATCACATGGCCACAGGGGAACAGTTTTTTTAATATGCGGGGTACAGTCTGCCTTCTACTGCTTGGAATTCAACTAGCTGATAATTTTCGAGGCCGTCATAAGGACTGTTCCACGTGATCTTTATGGCTTGGTCTATTAGGTATATTTTGGTCATAGTATTATAGTTCCCTGATCACTAGTGCTTTCAAAAAACTTGTTTTTGTGTTTGAAGTTGCATTGAACTATATTTTTATGCTGTCTTAAATGGAGAAGATAAATCAGTACTTCCTTAACATATCAAGCCGCCATGACATGGATTCGCATTTGCAAGCCATACTCCATTTCAGACCTTGTTATAATGAGAGCTGTGACCGGGCCCAATGGGTATGTTTTTCTCTGTTCTGAATGTGGTTATGTGGGAGAGCCGTAGAAATACGAGCAGTTTTCAACGTAATTAAATAGCGTGGTGCACCATGTGCGTCACGTGGCCACACAGGGACGGAAGACCGTGATGCACCATGTGCATCACATCGTCCGTAATGTGTCAATACATCATTCGATCCTAATTATATTAGGTACTATATATGTTGTTACGATTCTACTCTTCGCAGAAATTACAGAAATCATTGCGTGACTCTGTTCAATTTCTAGCAAAACAGAGGTTTTGATGAATAATTTTCTTATAATCAGGGCTCGTATGCATATCTCGCCCTCACGGGGCAGGGGAAACCGTACTACTCCCGGCGGGGAGATTCCCGGCGGGAGTGGTACGGTACTCCCCGCGATGCAAACGAAACGGGAACGTCCCCGCGAGTACACGTTGAACTTGTTAACAAGCGTCCAACGAAGCTTCAGCATCATTTTCTGCAATGGGTGTAGACTATATTATCTTTGGATAGGATTCATTGAGAAACCTACCAAAACCGATGCTAAACTGGTGTTCAGTATTTTTGCGGCTTTCGCTTAAAAAATATTATCTTTTTTTAAGATTCCAGCAAGAATATAAGGGTGATGATGCCGTGATGCTATTTCTAGGGATTTTCCTTAGCTATTTGATGGATTCTGAGAGCTTAGGCTTTGCGCTATCAGATGACCACTTACTTGCGTCGTTCAAGCCTTGAATGGAAGAGAAAAATTCCAAAACTGTGACGAGACTAAACTTTGGGTGTGTCGCTACTTCAGGTCACGGTGCTGCGACATTCCACAGTAGAGCGCTCATAATTTTTGTGGAAGATGTCGAAGGTTCAGAAATACTAATTCTGCATTAAACTTGGACTGGGGTGTTGTAGCTTTGTTTTTAAAAAATAGTTTGTCCGATGCAAAAACGCGCATTTCCAACTTAACACCCTAATAGCTGTTGCTGTCCCCGCTTCGCATTCTAACATGGAATTCCTGCCAATAGAATGATACAGCAGCGGCTAAAAAGAAGCCACCTTTAGCAGGCACACAAGCGAAGCACGAAGAAGGAATGAGAAATGCGACAAAACACGAAACACGGTTAGAATTCATGAAACCGCGCCAAAACAACGTCTGGAAATAGCAAAACGGCACCTTCCCCTTGGTCCGGAGTAAGGGGAAGAATCTCTCCCCGCGAGGAGAGGGATACTGTATCCCCGCGAACGTGTGCATCGCGGGGGACCGCCCGTCTTCTTCCCGCTCCCCGCAGGGAGCGTCGCGGGAGACATATGCATACGGCCCCAGAGGCAAAACGAACCATTTGTATAATAGCAACCTCTCTTGCATTTACTAAAATAGCAACCTCTCTTGCATTTACTAACTTTCTCACATTTTATTATACAGGCTAACAAACACAATACGTTATTTATACCCAAACTTAGATTTTTAATCCTTTATGCAGGAAAAAAATTGTGAGCCATAGTTTTTGAGGTGATTTTGTTGGCCGGCACTGTATTTGTAGTATCTCTTTGTGTACAAAATATCGTTGTTGAAAGCTACCGTTTGACCCACGTCTAACTCAATGAAGACTCCGAGTAAACGTCGGCAGAACCAGTGTTCTATTCAGACTCTCAGTACGTGAAATAATTTCCTTTTCTGAAAGTGACAAAGCTAAGTGCGAATAATTAGGGATGAACGCATCTGGACTTTACATTTGCCTTTCCGGTACGGTTTATGATGATAGGGTGCCTATATTTGTCCTTAAGGAAATCTGCTGGCATTCTAGTAATCAGCGTTGATTCTACTTTTTTGACTTTCCAGAAGGTTCATCATTGATTCTCCTCTTTTGTATTGTCTGTTCTATTCCTGTGATGCTCTTCGATCGCATTGCATTGTTTTTTTAGCCAGTTTCTATTTCAGTCGACGCACGTAATTTTTGTGGAATTCATAATTTTAAAAAAGAGGATTTTTCTCATCATTCCACTTTGCCAGCTTATCTAGCTGCAAATATGTACATATATGGGCTTATGACAAATGAGCCTGGCAGTTGCAGCGCGTCACGACTCTGAACCTTACGAGATGTCGATCATTCATCATAATCTTCTCTCAGTATTCCATCGCTGATAAACTAGGCGGGGATCGTACGGGGTCATTATGAAACCACCATGAGATCAAACAATGAACCCGTGACCAAATCGAGAACTTTACTTCGAAGATCGCATTGTAGCCGATTGTGTGAACTGAAAAATTCTCTTACTATACATCTACTAGCACTACGGGAAATATTATTGAAAAAAATTAAATAAGTGGTTCGTTATCTGGTTATATTCAGTGTGCAGCATAAATACAGAAGCCATTGTCTCTCGGACCCGGACGCTCTAACCGCTACCGTATTCGTGTGTGCCCGCCAGGACACATTACACCTACTCCCATTGCATCCTTTCTACAAACAGAAACCTAACATAACTCAGATTAGGGTACTTTGCCAGTTATTGAGTGGGCAAACCCTTCATTGAGCAATGTGTGAACAAGACAATTTTTTAAGAACTTGAGTGAGCGGAAACGCTTAGCCGGTATTTATATGAGGAGCCTTAATGAGTATAGATAGAAGACGAAACAACTGAGGACATTTCAAGGCCGACACCGCCAGGGTGGGCGTAAAGTTTTGACGCGCACTGTATGTCGCCCTTTGCTTTTGCTATAGCCCAGAGTTGGGCCCATAGTAAAGTGTCCGATACGGTCATCGCACATTACTTTCGGGGCGATGGTCGCACTTCGCGTGGGAAAGGGGTATGGCGAATCGAACGGACCGTACATGAAGTTTACCGAGAAATGAATATCGCAACAAGCTAGAACGTGCACGACTTGTCAGAAGCATCTCCTGGCTTCTGACAAGCCACTTACTCTTTCTCTGGTGTGACGCGAGAATCGACATGCCTGAACCCGTCAGCTCAGATGCATTTTGTGCGATTATCGCTCCTGACCTCACGTAGCTTCACACCATCACCATATTCCCAGTAACAATCCTCTCGTACTTTACTCGGCGTCCTTCCGCACCGCACGCTATGTAGACCCCAAGACCTGGCGATCATCGCACTCCAGGGCGAGGAGATCAGCGTCTAGCACTTGCATATTCCCAACACTGCCGTGGATGGTGACGATCTCCCACCTCAAAATGCTGGGAGGTCGTTGCACGTGTGATCATCACCTCAAATGCGGCGACGAGATGTGCAGGCACCTGATTTCACCGCCATGACACTTTACTACGGGCCTTGGTTGGGGAATGGAACGACACTCTCGTTTTCGAACTGAAGACGCTGCTCAGAATAAATCGAGTCGTTTCTCACCTAAACTTTGGAGTAGGCGTAGAATACATCGAGGAATTCACTGGAATTCACCGGATGAACCGGAACCATATCTGTCATTCTTTTCGAGAATTTCAGGAATTTTCAAGTAAAGGACGTACATGAGCTAATTTTGTCTAGTTTTTTTGTGATTCACAAGATCAAATCTACACTGAATTTCACTCGCACAGCATTTTGGAAGAGAAGACACCTGCTACTTTTAATTCAAAGTAAGCAGCGCCATGAATAACGCTTCAGTAAGACTTAAAATCTGCTCATGTACTAAGTGCATCTCCTGGAGTGGTGCGCGAACGAAATCCCGTGATGAGAACGAACTCTACTATAACGCCATTCTGATTCTGATGGATCGCTGTATACAAATTGTGTTGAAGAACAAGTCAATTGGCATGCCATACATAAAATTGAGTCCTCAGCATAGAGCCGTGGGAAAGCTTTGAGAGAATTTCTGCAAGGAGCACCACCGTGCCGCAATGTGCTCGCTGCTCTCTCAACTCTGAGCTATTACGAAAGCAAATGGCGACATATTCCTGATCTGATAGGTGTTTTGAGTTGCTCTTGGGTTGGTTCAGTGTGACCATAGACATCATGCCATTATCTTGATTTCAGCCGCTTTTGCGATTTTGAGTATGGTGTGCAAGTACTTACGGTGCGCCTTGCATTAATGCAAACTTCGAAGAATAACATTTACATTAATGTATTCATCAGAAAAGTCAAAGAAAGAGATCATCGCTATTTGCGGAGACGCCGGTCACAATCGTGAACGCTGCACACTTAGCGACGCAAATTTACGCGACTTCGGCCACCAGTAGCCAAGCATGCGACCTGTGGGCTCTCTTGCCGTAGAGTGATCAGCAAACGTCGAAGGGCAGAACTGCTCCGCACTATCAAATTCATGGAGAACAGATCCTGAACCCGTGAATTTCTTGTGTTTCAGCTTGTTCCAGCCCTGTGAATGGGCTTAGCATTCATCGAAATTCCGAGGTCGAATTCCGGCTTTGCCGCAGCCAGTCACCTTTGGCCAGCCAGAACTCGGAAGGAAATGCTGATTGCAGCAGAGAAATGGAAATATCATGCAAATGGCATTACTAGTCGTGTTCGGCATTTCAGATAATCGCCCATGCGTAGTTTTAGGAAAATCTGTGAGATACCGTATACCTACCGTAATCCTACTAAAATGAGGTTATTGAGCGAAATGGATGCAGTAATACCAAGACGCAACACCTAAAATAAGCCCCATCTCTCATGATCAAGCACCCATTGTACAGGGGTATCAAAAAGTTCCCGGCCTAGACCACTTACACTACAGCTACTGCAATGAAATTTTAAACCGAGTAGATATAGACCTCTGGAAGGTCAACCCACTCTTCACCTTGCCATTCTATTAAACTTGACCAATTTTATAAGGAGTCTTGTCGCATGAGAACAAACACCAGACCTGAGCTTCATTTCGTAATCGTTCTCGTTCCGCAGAAGCGCCGTTTCGAATTTTCGGATAAATTCTGGTAGCTGAGCCCTGAACTCTGCTTACGAACTAGCGGAATTGGCGAAGTGCGTCCACATTCTCAGAAAGGAATACGGTCTCGTGAAAATGAATGTTCCGTTAGAGAGTTGGAATTTTTTGGCCGAGTTTCTGGATTCATTTTCGTTGGTTGCTTTGAGAATGCGCTGGAACAACGTAGCACTGAATACAGCTGCTTCCTTAGGGTTTACGTAAATGTAGTCAGTGGCACGAAATTCTCTCTATCTCATGGAATCTTTGGTGAAACATCTTCATCTCCAAGTTTCGTGTTCGATCGTACTGATCTCGGACATGCACCTGTCTCGATCTATTACTCCATGCTTAGGAGTTGAAATCTTGGCACTGAATTCGTTATTCATTACCGATCAAGAAGCACTGTGAAATATTGTTCCCGCCTTTTTCGAAACGATCAAAAATCTTTTTCGAATGTTCAACGAAATTTCGCTGTCGACCGCCGAGAAGATTTTGAAGGCTCACTTTTCTGCGATGCTCCAAATTGTTGGATGACTGCCCACGGAATTTCCAAAGACAGTTCTAGATAGCTCAAGTCATTGCACAAATTCTGACTTCAAAATCCGTCTGGTACTGTCTAGCGCTTTTCTACACAGCTGCAACAATCTGCCCTCGCCTTGACTCTGTTCGCTGACCAGAGATCGCTTCATTACTGATCGATTCTGGCATCCTCAAAAACTCCGTGTTCGAGAATTCTCCATAGGAATGCTAGAAGACTTCCTCTCTGTTTACAATTGAAATTGGGATTCAGATTTTGTTCAGTAGAACTTGTTTAAGGAACGAAATGTCAACAGTATTTTTTCGCATGGTTTACATTTTTGGGGAGTACCTATAGTTTGGCTCGGACAAAGCGATCTGGTTTCCAGATGGGCTGATGAAATCGCATGAAACTTTGCAGTCTAACATGAAAGGAATCCTCCTACAGGATCACCTCAAAATTGCACGGAATTATGGGACAGGCAAGCGGAGGCCGGAAACTTTTTGATACCCCTATATTTCGTTTTATTGGCGTATTCACTGGTCAGACATGCCCACGAGCTTGAGAGGCACTGTTTGTGCTAGAACTACGAAAATATGGCGGATTCGTCGCCATTTTCTAGATGTTTTCCCATTCCATCAAGGTACCGTTTCAGTTAGGAATCTTTTCAGAGGTTTTCTGGTAAAGTGAATCTCTGAAATCCCTGATCACAACGCTATACTTGATTTGGCGCAGAACTGCCGAAAATCCCGTTTTCAAGTCCCACTTTTTGGGGAGCTTGTAGGCAGAGCTAAGGCGGGACCATGCGATTTTCGGATCATTTTCGGATCCCTTACTGATTGCATATGAAGTGCAAATTCTGTCCTATTAGGAAGTGGATGATGAGAAGGTCTCTAGGAGAGTACAAAATTCAGCAGAAGTGCGCTTTCGCGAGAGCATTATTCCAAAGGCATGTCCTCTCGCCTCGGCTCCGCCCACAAGCTCCACAAGATTCGGGTCACGAAAACAGGTTTTCTGAAAGTTTTGCATGCAAACACGTATAGCATTCTGATCAGAAACTCCTGGAGATTCTTCTTATGTGAAAATCTAAGAAAAAAAAACAATTCTAATATGGGACTGTTCTTTTAAAGAAAGTTCCCTTTCTCCCTAGAGTGTTGGCTGCTTTATCGCTCACTACCCGTCAATATTACGAATTTCATTGCTTCATTTCACGACAAGTTGACCGATTACCAGTTTTGTTGTGGAGAGTAGCGCGTAAAAATATGTACGCACGGTTCGTCATGTGACCCACGAGGCGATGACGGACGCGTTTGCACCCGAAACGGTTCGCTTACCGCGCGTTATCTGGGTGCTTCGTTATCATTTGTTTGGCAGCCATCTCCCCGTTTCTCACACCTTCCGAGTTGTCCGCGCTGTTCCGTTCTTTTTCTGTGATGAACTCATGATTTCTCCAGGTGAAAGCATGGTGACTAGTGTACTTTTGGACCACTAACGACTGAATGGATGAGTAGGTAACTAAAGAAGAAAACAAGTAAACAAATAAGTAAATAAAATAAAGTCAATAAAGTAAGTTTGGAACAGTGGTAGAAATCAGAGCATAGGACAAATAACACTTCACTAATTTAGCTAACCGAAATAGTTAAAGGGAAAAGAACGTACTAAATCTGTAAATGTATAATATAGTGACAGATCCTTCAAATATTGAACCTAGGTTACAAATCGAGATCTACGCTTCTACACATCTAATCCTTGCTTTTTTGATCAACTGGGATGACTATGAATCTAAAAAAAAAATGAAAAGAAAAATTGCGGCGAGTAAAATAACTGAGAACTAGGGATCATTCCGGTCCTAACTATTTTATCTATGCCATACAGACAGGTTCTCTCTAGGAATTACTGGTAATATGGCGGCCTATTTGATCATGTAAACGCCTCTGCTGATAATTGATAACAGTGCACTTCTTCTGTAGAGAGCGTCATAATTCGATCGATGTCTGGTTTTCGTTGGTTGACTTCGTCTTTTCACTCGACGTGGACCGATTTTTTTTCTTCATGTTCTTTTTTTCTCAAAATTCATTTTCGTTAACTTCGAGTAGTTGCAGATTCATTTTCACATCTTCTTTTCATAAATTTTTATTTTTTGTTAATTGCAAAACATGCCTAAAGTACTTCATGTGCTTCTCAAAATTGAGAATGCTTTACTCCACTTTTCGAATTTATGAAAAGAAAAAGAAGAAAAAAGGAAATCAAAGGGACAGAGATTCAGCTGGTTGTCGAAGAGTGTAAGGTACTAGAGGGTAGCAATAGAGAGGAACAATGTTAAAAAATTCATATTTTCCGGACATTCAAAGGATTTTCGCTTTTTGTTCATTTTTTTGCCGTTTGTTTATACAATAGTCGAATTAATTTTCACTAAACATTTTGAGAATATTGTTTTATTATAGTCTATACTAGATATATGCTCACATAGAAATCTCTACTAGATATGCATACATATATGCACTGTTTGGTCATTCACCGCTCATTCATTCATTCATTCATTCATTCATCCATTCATTCATTCATTCATTCATTCATTCATCCACTTCATTTCATTCATTCATTCATTCATTTCATTCATTCATTCATTCATTCATTCATTCATTCATTCATTCATTCATTCATTTATTCATTCATTCATTCATTCCATTCATTCATTCATTCATTCATTCATTCATTCATTCATTCATTCATTCATTCATTCATTCATTCACTCACTCACTCATTCATTCATTCATTCATTCATTCACTCATTCATTCATTCATTCATTCATTCACTCATTCACTCGTTCATTCATTCATTTTATATTCTCTCTGCTCGGCAACAAACCACACTTGAGGTGGACAGTTCCGCTGCATTTTCTGGAAACTACTGTTTACATTTGTTTTCACCCCAGAAAGACTTTCTTCGGTACATTTGAAACATAGAACCGTAACCACTTTGCACAGCGCAGGGTAAAAAGTGGCGTTCTCTGACAACCTGACCAACGAGCGCCAAGAAATTTCCACGAGGAGAACAGAACTTGTTATCGGATGTCCACTCTCGTTCTTCTCTCGTTTTGTTTGGCTGTTGTTTTATGTTCAGAGTTGTTTTACAGTTTCGTTAGGCCGTAATGGAATCCCCCCACTTCTCAGAAATGGAAATTCTCCCGGAGTTACTTTGTAAAATAGGCGAAAATTTTGCAAAATTCTGTTTCAGTTCTCTGTTACTTCATGTCTCTAGTGGTTACTATTGATTATAAGGATTTGAAGTTCAAATTCAACAGCTGTTCTGCCACATTTTGCTTTTGCTCCCACATCGTTCACATTGCGCATCAGGTTTTTCCCAACTGAATCCGGATGTGAATTGTGCAGATTTTCGGCTCTAATCTCTCCTAATAGGTCTCCTCATCCGTTTTCTGTGCTCTTATCCATGCAGTATCTTTTGTAACTTTATTGTACTACAATATTTTTGCAAAATTCCAGCTTCCTTATTTTCAGTCACCAGAACAACCCACCCTTTTCGAGACAGTGTGAGCAACGGCCATGAATGTGAAGACGAGCCCGGAGTGAGTCCGTACTTCTTTTGAGTTAGATCTCCACAGTTGTGGGGAAGCCAATAGGGTTGTTAATGTCTATTTTTCCTGCATGTTTTCTTCATTCTGACATGTTTCTGCTCCGACATTTCAATTGTTACAAAGTGCGGAAAAGAATATAAAATAAAATATAAAAAATCTAAAAAAATATATAAAAATATAAAATCTTCAGCAGTTCCTCCAACTATGCTCAAGCATGAGCTGAGCAAGAGTCAGTTTATCCAGTGTTCATCCATTCTATATTATGTTCGATTAATTTATACTGGCTAGTAAATAAATAGATATCCTCAGCCCGCTTAAGTAGCAGGCGAGGTCCATTAGAGCGAAACATAATTTACCTACTAAAGTATCTCGGTGCAAAATGAGTAAATATCCTATTGCAGTCCTTGAACAGAACAATGCCAGTAGGTAATAAATACTAAGCAGCTTCTCAGCTTCTAAATATATAATTTTTTTCATATTTTCGTTTCCTAATCCCTTCATTCCCGGCCTATAAGCCAGTTCCTTTTTGAAATTCTACCCACTAATGGAGTTTTTGTTCAAAATACCGTCCATCCACGTTTTTACAGCTCTTTAAGTTTAGTCACTTTTTCGTTACGTTTGTTCCACCGATTCTTGTTTGTCTCAGTGTTTCTCATTGTGGTCGCACCTTGAGTGCATGAAATAAATAAATAAATAAATAAATTTCCTGAACGAGGCCTTCCTAAGGGTTTCTTGGAGTGATCGCATAGGAAATTCGGTTGGTCATTCCACTTTCTTCATTTTTTCCAGGGAATCCCCAATCCAAAATAATGTCTAAGTGTGGAAAACAACTGAATTGAATTTCACTGACGCAAAATTTTGCTCTGTCCAGCGTCACTGAATTCTGCCAGCCTGAAATTTTATTTCATTACATGGACTTATCCATGTGAGTATACATACAATATACGATGGACAGTAAGATACCACAGTAAATCTTAGGTAATGAATACAAAGTGTTCGAGAGAGAGAGATGTGGAGTGTTTGAGAGAGAGATTCGTGATTATTCTTTCTGGTGAAGGAATCCTTCTACTTGTTTCTTAAATGAGTGCAGTTTAATGGGAGTCGGATATCTCTTGCTCATCATCTCATTACTTTGAGCCGGCTCTGTTGACAAAGAATGACTGTCTTATAGAGGTCTTAGCTGTTGGGAACGTAATTTTTAGTGACGGCCCACGAGTGATTGAGTTCTGTAGTGTGAAGAAGTCTGTCATGCGAAGGCTAGTGTAGCCATGTAGTATTTTATGAACCATTATGAGGTTCCGTCTATTTGAAAGTGTTTCAAGTTGTACCATTCTATTCCTAATACCTGCAGATGGGACACTGTTGTTATCAAAACCTTTTGTTCTAGGAAGAAGTTCCCTCGTGAAACTATTTTGAACTTTCTCTAATTTATCCCTGGTTCTTTTTCTATGGGTATTAAAGACAACTGTTCCATATTCAAGTGAAGTTCTTACATATGTTTTGTATGCTTTCAAAATTGCTAAATTTCCGGGGATTTCTCACCTCATCACACTTCAGAAACGAGTATACACACCTTGTGGTATCTTGAGAATTTGAGATTAGGTCGTGGATCCACCACTTAAAGAGTGGGTACTCCTATACCAGTGGGTAGCAGAAGCGTATAGACAACGTGACGTATGGGTAAAAAATGTTGATTGGTGCTAGGTAAATGGTACTTTTGGGTAGTTCAACACCTTTTACCATGTGTAATCACAGCGTTCCATCCGTCGCAGGAAAGGCGATTTGCTGCTCAGTGCTCATTGGAAGCTTTGTTTTGCGTAAATGAATGAGCAAAACATCAACAGTATACCATAAACAAAAGCAAAAGTGGGAATCCAGACCGTTGGCAGCATGGATCCACTGGCAGAGTATTGGAATTAATAAATACTTGAATAAATCTGTTTAATTTTATGAATAATCTAGGAGGTGGTTTAGAAATCCCAAGAAGATGAAGCTCTACAATCTTTTGTACCAGTTCTCGAGAGCTGTGAGGCTCTCTCCTCTCTGACCCTCCTACTTATTCGCAGTCGAATATTCAAATTCAATATGGCATTCGATCCTAACCATGATTTGAGGCACCCATGTTCCATGAAGGCTCGCGCTAAACATCTACCTACAGCTTGATGTTTGAAGCTTTATGCCTTTTCTGTGAATTGGCCTTCACAGGGCCTCATCAGGGCATCCATCGAATAAATAATGTTTTGTTAGCCACCTGTACTTTCAATACAACAGTACATTATGGCGAACTAGTGAATATTATAAAAGTACTTGTGAGATCAAAGAATCTCCACGCGTCTGGCGCGGAAGCAGTTTACGGTAGCGTTGTTTTTCTTCACGTCTTCAGTGATTGCTTCCAGGAATTCTACTAACTACGTGGACATCCACTACCGTAGATGTGCTTTTCTTGAATTTACGAGTATGACAGGGCCTGTATTCATTTTACCCATCTACAAATCTCTATATATATTTATATATATTTTTATGTAATGAATCGGTGACGTAGTGCTCACGTCAAACAGGAACACCAACAAGATTTTTAGTTTTGCGGTTATATGTCACCTAACACGCAGTGATATTTAATTTATTCGAGTTAATTGGGTATTATTTTTACTCTTGGTGCTGTTTTAGGCCTTATTCTTTTTACCTGCTCATATTCAGAGCCTTTGATTCTATCTTTTTGTAGACTGTACTTCTTCTCTTCTATATATCAATGCTCTAGTCTTTTTCTGACTCTTTGGTAAAGTTCATGCTTCTCATGCTCCCTTCCTTATTTTCTTAGCACCACAGTTACAAAAAAAAATCGGCCACTGCTTTTATTTCTGAAATTTTACGAACCGTTGCGGTTTTTGGGTTCCCTATTTCTTCAACTATAGTTTTCTTGCATTTTCACACCTTCGCAGCAATGTGCTCAGTCGGTCGACGCGCGTGATGCGACAGGTGGGACCAAGTGTACAACCGGTTGGGCACAGACGCGTTCTGAAGAAATAGCGCGCGTCCTCGTAGCACACCACGCGTTAGGTCGGATATCTGTTAGAATTGTCCTCCTTCCTGTCTTTCTGGTTATTACATGTATACGTTCTACTACAATCAGGACTTTTACTACAACACACTACATTTTTTTTATTCCCCAGAGACTAAAGCTGCATTCGTATGTATATATTTTTCTTTTTTTTTCTCGCCAGTCGCATTAGCCTTGAACACCATCTATCCATCGGCTTTTCCTCTCAAATATTTTCAATCGAACCTATTTCGCCCATGTAAACTGACACTGAACCAGTTCGGAAAAACCAGGTTTTGCCCATGGAATTAGAGGAGGGGCATCAAAAATTTCGAAACATTCACCGGATTTACTTTCGCTTGTTGATTCACCCGTTTATACCTCTCCAAGGCTTGGTGATCACATGGTGGTCCAATTCATCTTACGGTTTTTCTGGTAGAAACTTAATCCTGAATTATCAAACATAGAAATTTGGAAGCGCACCTCGAGTAATGGGGCAGTGACTAACCGCCTGTCAAAATCAATTTTTTCTGGAAAGTTTAATTTGAGCTTGGCAGTGGTTAATCCTCACTTATCCACCTATCCAACTTTTACTGGATCAGTTCCCTCGACTATGTAAGTAGAAACACATGTAGAAAGAAGAACCTAAGGGGTTATGGTGCTCATAATCAGGATTAAACTATTACTAATCCTTCTCATTAGAAATGGATTCATACTTTTCGTTTCTTTTTTTCTTGTTTAGAAAAAATTATTTACTCTGTTAAATCTCCTTAATGTGGCTTATTGAGCTTATGCCACATACATATAAACTGAAGCGTTAGGATTGAACAGTTCTAGAGAAAATCCTTTTTTTAGGTCTACACATGGTCTCTCTCTTAGGAGCTTATCTCGGAAAAAATAACTGGTTAAGGTGAAACAAGTTGTCCCGAAACAAAGACCTTCGATTCCCATATGAGGGCTATAAACGGTTCAATTATCGTTAGTACTCTCAGTAATATAAAAAGTTCTATTAATGAAGTAATGAAACATTTTTAGAAGAATGTTGCATAGTTGCCGGTTTCGTTTCCCGATGCATATACGGATAAATATACTCAATAGGTAGGGTAGCAGTAGTTGTCACTTTCATAACTTGCAAGCATTAGGTTGTCCCAAAAATAATGGCCACAGCCGAAAAAATTAAATTTTCACAACCTCACCAATTGAGGGGCTAGGTGGACAATTCCTAAACGATCTGCAAGCACAAAACGTCGTCATTTCAATTCTAGGACCACTTTGTCAATCTTTGGTTTCCATGATTTTTACAGCTAAGCACTTTCCGAAGTTCAGCTTCAAAGCGGTCACTATTTTTGGGACAGCCTAATAGTTTCTTTTGATTTTTGCGTATTTTGGTGCACCTCTGAATGCGTTAAGGCGTTAAATAAGTTCCAGTATTTTTTATTTACTAGTGGACCGGCGGACCACTTAGCGTGTGACAACCTTCGTGTGGCTGCATACCGGCTCAGACATTCGCTCGGGAGTCCCGCCTGACAAAAAGCTTTCTTATCACTTTCGGGACAAAATCAGGAGCTCCGGCGGGAGACATCATTTTGGTTTTGTTGCGGGATTATCCCGAGAATGGTGCGGGTTTGTTATTGCCACGTGGTAACCCTTATCAAATGAGGGGTATATAAGGGCCTCACTCTGCAGGTAGGCTTCAGTTTACTCTCCGCTTCGGCGGAGAGGAGTCCTACGGGACTCGTCTGGCCTGCTGAGGCCCGGTTAAGACCGTGGCCCAGTGTGAAGACCAGGCGAGATGCGTGGGAGGCCGTCGCGCTCGGCCGTGACGCGGATGCGAAATCCGCTAGTAGCGGTCGGCGTTGGCCCACGGACCGCATACACGTTGGGGTCACCGTGCATTTTTGTTTTCTTTCGTTTTTCAAAATCAAAATCCGGTCTCCCGCACCATGATACTGGTATCATTTTCGGGACAAAATCCGGTCTCCCGCCGGAGCTTGCGGGACAAAATCGGGATGTTGCGGGACAAAAACTCAAAGTTTTTGATGTCTCCCGCTCACCCTCGAGCGGGAGACATCATTTTGTAGTGCGGGACTCCCGAGCGAATGTCTGAGGGGGCGATAGCTACATTCCATTTAACCGGTAGTGAGGGCCGGTGATGAATGGATTATGGACTGATACGCGGCCATTTTCAATCAATGTCAAGCATGCTTGAAGTTGCACAACCGTACTGCTTACAGGCAGTTCACTGGGGAGTCGCTTTCGCACCGCTCGAACGCGTGTGTTCCACGTAATCCCACATCACTTCGGGGCTTGTTTTAACACGTTAGGCAGCTAAATATCACTGCGACTGACAGGATAGAACGTGCGCGATTTGACGAATTCACCGCTGTGTCTTCCACTTAGGAATACGCCAACACCGACTCTTTTCTGAATCGCCTATACCTTGAAAGCTCTAACATTCACTCCCTTGCAAATGCCCTATACAGAGTCCCCAACTCTGTACAGGGAACGTCAACCACGATTGCCACTGCCGCTGCCGCAACATCGACGTGGCGCGGGCGAGCGCAGTGGATGTTGGGTGTTGCCACGCTCACGCCAAGTGGATGTCGCGGCCGCGGGAGTGGCAATCGTGGTTGACGTTCCCTGTATAGGGTATGGCAGAGACATCAGAAATCGGGGATGTGAAAGCCACTTGAGGTGCGAAAAGAACTGGTGCGAACATAATTCGTTCGCTGGTATCAGGGCTATTTCTTTGTTCTAGTCGTTGATATTCAGTACGGTTTTCACACAAAATTTCTTTTATTCTTCTGATTTAACCTTCTATCAAAAACGCCAAGTTACTCAAGCATGAGAGCTAGGTAGAGGCGTATCAAGCCTGACTTGGGTTCTTTCTACAACACTGCATTCCACGTTGAATGCCAGAAAGAGCCACTGAACAGTAGTTTCCCAAATTCAGAATGAAATATTTCATTTCCAACAGATCAGACGCTGAAAATTGGTGGAGTGGATGCATAGACTTCTGAAATTTTTTGACTCCTAACATTTCCAAGTATTCGCGTCTTAAGAATGTGGCATCGAGTAAGTGACTACGGACGACTTTCACAGCTGCAGATACTGAAGAAACCCAACCACTTCAATCAAAAATAGAAAGGAATGAACAATTATTATACTTCCGACTAATCATGAGTTTTTTAGCTTCATCTAATCAAGCGAAAAAAATATCTGTGCAATAGACCTGGACAAAACTTATTCTGCTGCAAGCTGGAGATCTCGCTACTAAGCGCCAATTGCTTCTCTCGTTGAAATAACTTTGAACAGGAACACTTCACACAATTCATTCTGAACGGTAGAACGCTCTTATCTACCTATGGAGAGGAAAACGGAGCATAGGGAGCCCAGACTTCCCACGCATTATTAAAATTGGCAAAGGTTCCGGTCAACATCCTCGGCGGAGTGAAAAGTGTAGAGACGAAAACAACGGAGTTCACGAAATTCCAATGTTTCGATGGAAAATTGAGCTCCAAAAACGCCAGAGACGTTGGGTCGAGTGAAATGCTTCAAAGTTCGTATAGGATTAGCATGCACGTACCACAAAGTCGCGGAATTGTAAGGTCTCATGATTCTACTTGAAGTTTCATTACTCGTTTCAAACCTATTTTTGACTACAACTTGCCGTACGTTCGACTTGCGCTGCTTACTGAATCACTCTTGGAAAACATTCGAGACCAATCCTATCCACTCATATTGACAGCTGCAAAATCCACTACAACTTCGCGACTTTTAAAAAGACACACAAATAAAACAGAAAGACATCGTTACTTTTTGATGACACATTTCAAGATAGGAGTACATCCTACTGTTCGCAGTTTATTTCACCCTGAATAACGGGCTCAAAATCGCTAACATCAACCGTAATGGTTCGGAATAGCCTCGATTATCGACCGCCATGACAACCACTGATACCAACTACTTTCGGAACTCATCTCAACACATGAGAGTTTCAAATCCCGACACAGAAGTACATATGTATATCACACTTGGACGAGCTCACTTCAGAAGCCTCCAAGTAAATGTGAGATGTGAATGAACTGCACCGTTGGCCAATCTTGGCTAGACGAAAGAAATGTCATATGTAGTAAATATGACACCATCGACCCTATCAACTAAGAGAACCCTTTATATGATTTCTTTCTGCTACATAGAACTCCTATTACCCAGTAATCATAGTAGCGAACGCATTTATCGTTTCTACAGGAATGGGCTGGCTGCCTCCCTCCTCACTGGCTCCACACCTTCACATGCTTATGCAACGAATGTTTCCTTCGACCTTCAGNCAAGATAGGAGTACATCCTACTGTTCGCAGTTTATTTCACCCTGAATAACGGGCTCAAAATCGCTAACATCAACCGTAATGGTTTGGAATAGCCTCGATTATCGACCGCCATGACAACCACTGATACCAACTACTTTCGGAACTCATCTTAACACATGAGAGTTTCAAATCCCGACACAGAAGTACATATGTATATCACACTTGGACGAGCTCACTTCAGAAGCCTCCAAGTAAATGTGAGATGTGAATGAACTGCACCGTTGGCCAATCTTGGCTAGACGAAAGAAATGTCATATGTAGTAAATATGACACCATCGACCCTATCAACTAAGAGAACCCTTTATATGATTTCTTTCTGCTACATAGAACTCCTATTACCCAGTAATCATAGTAGCGAACGCATTTATCGTTTCTACAGGAATGGGCTGGCTGCCTCCCTCCTCACTGGCTCCACACCTTCACATGCTTATGCAACGAATGTTTCCTTCGACCTTCAGAGCTCGGAGGACTCCCTTCCGGAAGTCATCTTACATCGCGAGTTCCCTGCATCATTCGCGAGCCAGCTCCCCCC
>JARK01001464.1:345884-357523 GCA_000688135.1 Ancylostoma ceylanicum
AAGCTCCCCCTCCCTGCAAACAGGGTTCCTTCCGACATTTTCAGCTCAAAGCACCGCTTGCTCGAAATCCTGTGGTGCGGGTTGTGATTGAACTTCTCAATTCAAAGCTCCCCCTCCCGGAAGTCCTCCTGCAAGCAGGGTTCCCTCCGACATTCTCAACTCAAAGAACCTTTTGCCTGAAGTCCTCCCGCAAACACGGTTCCCTTCGTTATTTCCAGCTCAAAGCACCTCTTCCTTGAAGTCCCCCTCCAACAGGGTTCCCTTCGACATTTCCAGCTCAAAAGACCCCTTGCTTGATATCCTCCACCGGCGAGGGTTCTGTTCACCTTTTCAATTCAAGGAATCTCCTGCAAACAGGGTTCCCTCCGACATTTCCAGCTCAAAGGACCCCTTGCTTGATGTCTTCCTGCAAAGAGGGTTCCCTCTGACATTTCTAGCTCAAAGGACCCCTTGCTTGACGTCCTGGGGTCCGGGTTGTGAATTCAAAGCTCCCCCCTCCCAGAAGTCCTTCAAACAGGGTTCCCTCCGACATTTCCAGCTCAAAAGACCCCTTGCTTGATGTCCTCCTGCAAACAGGGTTACCTCTGACATTTCCAGCTCAAAGGACCCCTCGCTTGACGTCCTGGGGAGCGGGTTGTGATTGAACTTCTCAATTCAAAGCTCCCCCTGCCTGCAAACAGGGTTCCCTCCGACATTTTCAGCTCAAAGCACCGCTTGCTCGAAATCCTGTGGTGCGGGTTGTGATTGAACTTCTCAATTCGAAACTCCCCCTCCCGGAAGTCCTCCTGCAAGCAGGGTTCCCTCTGACATTCTCAACTCAAAGAACCTTTTGCCTGAAGTCCTCCCGCAAACACGGTTCCCTTCGTTATTTCCAGCTCAAAGCACCTCTTCCTTGAAGTCCCCCTCCAACAGGGTTCCCTTCGACATTTCCAGCTCAAAGGACCCCTTGCTTGATATCCTCCACCGGTGAGGGTTCTGTTCACCTTTTCAATTCAAGGAATCTCCTGCAAACAGGGTTCCCTCCGACATTTCCAGCTCAAAGGACCCCTTGCTTGATGTCCTCCTTCAAACAGGGTTCCCTTCGACATTTCCAGCTCAAAGGACACTTTGCTTGATGTCCTCCTGCAAGCAAGGTTCCCTTCGACACTTTCAGCTCAAAGAACCCTTTGCCAGAAGTCCTCCTGCAGACAGGGTTCTCTAATACATTTTCATCCACGGTTGCCGCGTGATCATACGGCGTTTCAATTTTTGCCGCATCCAGACAACACGGAAACTTCGTGAATTTTTGGCGAGACANACCCCTTGCTTGATGTCCTCCTTCAAACAGGGTTCCCTTCGACATTTCCAGCTCAAAGGACACTTTGCTTGATGTCCTCCTGCAGACAGGGTTCTCTAATACATTTTCATCCACGGTTGCCGCGTGATCATACGGCGTTTCAATTTTTGCCGCATCCAGACAACACGGAAACTTCGTGAATTTTTGGCGAGACACGCCAAACTTGACGCGTTGGAAGCATGAATAACACCCTAGATCTTTCGAAATCCTTAACCCACCGAAATCTCGAAGGCGAAAATTTGAGCGGGTGCTACCTTTAAGATGTCTAACTAACGGAGAACTCGCGCACGCGATGCAGGTGATGAACAGAAGGCCGCGGCGGGATTACACCCACTCCTAAGCGCTGTGCCTTCTCATCAAAACAGCTTATGCAGGTTTGGACGCTTCGATCCTCAGCGGTTGCGCACTCCACAGGAAAATATGCCGCGAGTCTTACATGCGATGACCCCTCCACACAGTACTATGCACGCTTAGAACCCTGTACTTGATAAGTCCGATCCCAGAAACATTTTGATTAATGAGCGACTACCAATGTCTTCCTATTCCAGTCAGGACAGGATACTTATATGTACATAGTCCGTAGGTTGAGCTGTTGAACGCTACACTCCTCCGCNGCTTAGAACCCTGTACTTGATAAGTCCGATCCCAGAAACATTTTGATTTATGAGCGACTACCAATGTCTTCCTATTCCAGTCAGGACAGGATACTTATATGTGCATAGTCCGTAGGTTGAGCTGTTGAACGCTACACTCCTCCGTATCGTTATCTCCAGCAGGTAGATCATGGATTGGTATATTAGACCTAACTGAAGACCACGGTCATGATAAGGGCAATTTATACCAGATCCGAAGATGCGTGCGATTGACGCGTATGCTACTATATGCTAAAGAAGAGGACCAGTCGCGTAGCAGTCGCATCGCAGTCGCACGCATTTACGGCGTCGCAGAACACTTGCGGCGGTCGCGCGGGATCATCGTTCGAGTTTCGCATAAGCAAGGTGAGGTAAGAGAAAGCAATCCATCGAACGCATGACTTCGGTGTGAGGTGTTCCTGGAGAAAAAAAAACTATTGCGACGTCACTCTATAAACCCGGGAATTTTTTCTACCAATACCGCTCACTGCGTAAAGAACCGAGAAGCTTGAGCAATGCAACAAATCGACGGTGTGTCATTAGCCGTGAGGTATGACGCCTTTACTGCAATCATAGGCGACCGCGGAAGCTCATCCACAAACTTTCCTCACAGCATTTTCATTGCGTGCGTCAGTCGCGCGAATGATGCGCGCACGCATCCAGTATAAATTGCCCTAAACAGAGGTGAGAGATAGGAATGTGGAGTGGTGGCAACCGTTGCGAACATCGTACGGCCTAACCTACAGAGCCATATGCTGGCTTCTATTGTTGCAAAGGGGCCTGTTTATCTTAAAGAGACGGAAAGAGTAGGTAAGGTTCATGACCTCATTGCTCAGCACCTTAAAGGCAGCACCCGCGGCAATTTTCATGTTTGAGACTTCGCTGAATGTTGAGGTTATCAGAGACGATGAGCTCATAGGCAATGATGAAACAGCGTGAAACATACCGGAAGACGGGAAATGGAGGCGCTGTTTTCCATGCGTTCACAGCGACGAGTTTTCCGCTGAGGGTATACGCTCGTAACGCTACGAAATCCTATGGATGGTGTGTATTTCATACACTACACTACATATACTGCTCTACGCCATGCGCCGCAATAGCTCTTGCTTTCGCTATCAGTCGTCCGATCAGCTGGATCGATCTAATTTTTTCACCTTCTGTTAGTTTTAATGTGTATGTAGTGTGATACGTTCCACTTCGACGCTTCCCTACTGTCTCCTTCCAAACGTATCATGCCGCTTCCTTCTATCGATGAAATCAGTGTGTGGTCTTAATTGCAGACAAAGTTTCCCACAAGCACTCTCTGAGCTAACAGACAGTAATCGCACGAAATTTATAATATCAATCAATAACTGCATCAACTGTGGTTGTTTAGCGTGTACAGTGGTGGTCAATCCTATCCAGTGTTGTGCACCGACATTTTACGCCTCTCAGCTGCTGTGCGCCATAGATGCACCGCAGATGTATTCGGTACAGTTTCCGTTTAGCTAGCCGAAAGTTGGATGGAAATTATAGGCGGTTCAGAAAAGAGTGGGTATTGGTGTATTTCGGAAAGCGCAAAGCTGCTTCTAACGCACGTCGTCGCGACGCCCCGATTTTCACGGCCCAGACAGAAGCGACGACGCGACTAAAAGTGTACAATTCGTCGTGAAGAACGAGCGGCCAGAGGTGGATCGCGTCGCTAGCATCGTGCCAACAACCCGCGACAACATCGCGATCGCCAAGTATGCCTTCCCCTAATGCCAAAACCTGCGCAGTCATCTCGGCATGCCCGGTAAAGGCGAGAGGCGCCTCGTACACCGGCCGAGAATTTGTGCAATTCTCGGCCGGTGTATCTGAGGATAACTGCCTTTAATATAAAAAAATTCCCTGCAAAATCCATCGATTCTTCAGAGACATCTTCCTAGATAATTCTTGAAGCGCTGGGAGTACTCTTTCCAACGGTACCAGAAGCTTTCAAATAAAATGATACTTTGAACATTTTTCTATTCTTCAGAAGGGAGGGTGAGATTATAGGAAACGTAACGATTCAAACGTGCCACAGTTAACGTGATAAACGTAAGAAGCAATGAAATGTAATATATCTGCATATCTTCGCACCACGTAGTTTGCAACAGCTGCTTCCACCAAGCTTTAGCGAATCCTCACCATTTCTGGAACAAAGAAACATTGAATAAGTACACACGTGGGAACCAGTCCACAACCGTTTTTTGTTTTTGGATCGAAACCACTATTTGTTCAATTGCAAAGACACAGTGCAATCCACCCAGACAGCATCTGGATGAGAAGAAAGCAGGAAAGGACGAACTCCTATTACTATTATTATTATTATATTTATTACTATAACTCTTAAACTGGCACTTAATTTACTCATGTTAACCCAACTTTTGTCTCAGTAGTTTCCCGTGACCCTTATATAAAGTCTATTTCACTGGGGGAAGATAGTTGGAGAAGCGCTACAAAGAAGAGTGCGAGAAAGTGCGCGAAATTTAGGAGGGTATAGAGAGAAACACGCAACAGATGCAGATGCTCAACTACAGGGAGCGACCACTACAACTGCACGACTCCTTGGGCGCCGCGACATCTGCGCGGCGTAGCAACACCCGATATACAGTGGGCGTCAATGGCGGTGACCCGTCTGCGGCCTCGAACAGAACGCGGCGCCGCGCCGCTCGAGCGAGAATCCTCCCCGGCACATCAAATTATGGGGTTTTCTTGGTAGTCAGGTAGTTTTCTTATTAGTTATCATCAAATATGATGAACAACTATCAAGAAAACCCAGATAAGCCACTGCGATGACGATTCTAGCGTAAGCGTTGCGGTCGCGCGGCGTTCTGTTCGAGGCCGCAGACGAGTCACCGCCATTGACGCCTACTGTACACAGCGCTCCGCCACTCCGCGTGGGTGGGGCGCCGCTCTAGGACTATCAGTCGTCAATGTAGGCGAATCGCCAAGATTGGCGACTGGCGGCCGTCTCCGGCAAAAAAAATCGCACCCGAATAAACAGCTGGGTAGTCACTGGCCACTGGATCCTGAATTTCAACAAGGCAATCCCGCAAACTTGAAAATGTGATATTCATGATGACAGCAGCTTCTAGACCACCTTTTGACAATAACATTACAATATACGTAGACCTGCGCCTCCTGCAGAAAAAAATCGATAAGCGAATTCCATCTCTCCGCTCGGAATCGACGATAGTTTCTCGCGGACTCATTAAGCGCGCAGCGCGACAATGCCACTCTCGCTTGAATCCTTTAAATTAGGTACGAGTAAAACCTACATATCAAGAAAATCCTGATTTGCAGTTACGGCGGCGATTCCAGTGCGAGCAACGCGGCCGCACCACGTGCTTTCAGTAGCCGCGAAAAACGCACCGCCATTCACGCTCATTGTGAACAAAGACACAACTATTCAACCATCGTCCATTTTGAAACACACTTCACCACCTCGAATACATTAAACTTCAGCCTTTTGAAAATTTTATTCGAAAATTCGATTTTGAGTGAGTCTATAGTTCGGATGTCTTGGAAAAAAGGGGGAGCAATGCAATACTTTAGGAATAGTGATCGGCCAATAATGTTGGTTGGCATCCTCACCGGCACCAGCGGGACACCATGCATAATGGTGGGCGATGCGTTCGCCGCCACCCCAAGGTGAACACACTATATTCTGCTCACTTTGGCACAACCGTTTACAATTACGCGCTGTTATCAACATTCGTCTGCCGTCGTCAATTTGAGACCGAAACGGTAAGAAGAACAAAGAAACAATGATCGAATGCAGTTTATAACGGCGGAGCAATCATCGCTTCGCATTTCGGCCCATCGCGTCGTTTTCAGAGGGAAAAGGGGGCGACGAGAATTCACGACTTCGCGTCGCGCGGATAAGCACCAACTACCACAGCACGACCCCGCCTGCAAATGCATCCTCTTGGAGCACACCGCTTTTGAACAGGTTGCATGTACCTGACGGTCATGTCGCGTACATGCAACCAGTTCAAAAGCGTACAAAAACAACTACAAGAGTCCCCTACTCGTCAAAAGGACTAACAATAGAAAAGAAAGTGGATACTTCTGCACGATGAGCTATCGATGAAGAAAATTGCATTGCGAAGATTGAAATCTTGTGAAAAACAAAATTTTTTATAGAACACCGATTTTTAGAAAACATCGAAGCTGAAGGAAGCAAAAAAATGAGAAGGGGAAACACTAACCGAGACACCGGCGTCCTTAACTACGCTCACATTTGAGACCGCAGCTTTTTTGTCGGCAAGGAACGGATCTAACTTCAACAGTGTGCCTAGAAAAATGAACAATACATTAACAACTGCCATGCAGAATCAGAACATTGGTTTAAATTCTTTTAGTATCAATTACCAGTTGTCTTTTCAATCCTCCCCTTGTGCGAAACAACAACCGAAGCCAGCTGGTTTGTACATAATTGGTTTTATAACATAGTCAACTACGGCCGAATCCGTAAACACTTATTTCGCCTGAAGTACCACATGTCAACTTCAGAGAAACATCTAGCAATCAGCGAAAAAATAATTAAACAGATTCCTAAAGAGGCAAATGTGGGTGCGTACAAAGGAAACTCCAAAAAAATTTAAAGAGTACCGACCGTTTTCCTAAGCTTTTGCAAACGATCTCTCTAGTAGGACCTTCTTCTACGAGAGCAGAATCTTCCGATGTGGCCAGCGTTGCTATAGCCTGCAACAGTCTTATAGCAAAACGAACAACAACGATATCATATTTTGAGAGTATAACGCTTAGAAGAGAGCTTATCCGTACATTTTGCATCTGTACACTTTGCAAATCTTAACGAAACGCTTAGGAGAGAGCCGACCCGTACACTTCGCGAATGATTCCTGCAACAAATCGAAGCATTATGCTAGAAGAAGGAAAAACTTTAGATAGGAAACGAAAACGAGCACGTCCTATTGGGTGATTGCGCGCCCCGGTGCCAAAACGCGCCCCGGACAAAAATGGCGCGCTAGGCACCGATTTTTGAACGGGGGTTTTAGCGATTCGTTATATATTGATTTAATGTTGACCGAATCGAATAACATTCGACTAATTATTCGAATATTCGAATATTCGATTATTCGAAATATTCGAATAATCGAATATTCGGCATGAGCGAAATATTCGATTATTCGAATAATTCGAATATTCGATCCCTTCTAATTATTCGATTATTCGAATATTCGAATATTCGGTCACTCTTATTTATTCGATTATTCGAATATTCCAGGTAAAGGCGCTCAAATATTCGAATAATATATTAAGATTTGTGAATGGCAGTTTTGCCCTTGTAGGAATTCTCTAGTAATCTTTTCAACGAGCACCTAATTGGACGGCCAGGGCTCTGATAATTCAAATTTTCTCTTTGCTACTGGGATGAGCTCCAACGGCACCTGTCGCCTCTCTTGTCGACATATCTCCCATATGTCTTCTATACAGCCGGCGTACCCATCATCAAGCCGGGCTTCGCGCTTCTGACTTGCAACAAATATCTCGTCTTTGTGATCCAGAGGAATACGGTTTGAAATCAAAACTTTGATGGGCTGGTCATGCCATGAGAAAGGACGACGATAGGTGGACAAAAACAACTTTGGAGTGGATCTCAAGAGAACGAATGGACCAACTGCACGCTCAGCTGGAAACGAATCAAACCTCATCAACGTCGTCCGCGATGCTCCTGGATGACGGTAGCGAGAGAAAGTATCGAATGAAAGTCATGCTTGGGTTCATACAACAAGTGACGTATGGCCATTTAAGTATCTAACAAGGGAAGCGCAAGAGGCCAGGCTGGCATATCGGAATCAATCCTATCTGGCTTGAACCCTTGCTTGATAAGGTCCTCCAGCATATATTTCATTTTTGCCCCGGGTGCTAAAAAACAGATATTCCACCACATTGCTATATGCATTGCATCACGCGTCCGGCAGTGACAGAGTGGCCAAATTGTGAGGATGCTGGACTGTTAGGGAGAGGGTCGAGGGTTTGGATCTTATCTTGTGCATCATGCATTTTAGTTTATGTTTTATGCATTTTTGTTTTTTATTCCTTCTATGTTGTTGAAATTAAATTTGAAAGATTAGGATATGAAACCTATCATTATTGATGTACCAGCCTCGAATAACTGTTAAAGGTAGTTTACCGATCGTACAGTTGTTCCTCTAGTCGCTATAAAATGGAAAATTTCTCATTCAAAACGCAACATCATGACTCATTATGATGCGAGTTGGATAAAGTTTGAGTTATAATCTTGTGAAGTGATAATGTGACGAAAATTTCCAAGATGGTCTAATGCAGGTGGGGTGTGTATCATCGTGCGGGAAGAACTCAGGCAAATCGAGCTTCTCGCCCGCGTGCGAGTCCAGGCCTTGCGGGAGGATCGCGTGCCTTAATTGTGGATGGGGCTTGTTAGCGGGCCTCCCGCGTGCCATATTTGCGGGCGGGGCCTGTAAAAGGGCCACCCACGCTTGCTTTCTGCTACATCGGGTTACCTCCGCGCTTGATTCAGAATCTGCTAGCAGGGTCGAATGACATTTGAGTGAAGTGCAATTCAGATGTACTAGCCGTGTGCAAGTGGTGTTCCTACTTCTGTATGACGAAGGATAAAGCTAATCGCACCGCTGATGCAGCTTAGACCCACGTGAGAAGTACTGTCAGCTTGAAATGACTCGTGAAATATTCAGTAGTTGGCATATGTAGGTGGGACAGGTTCATTCATGAAAACAATAAAGCAAATAATAATTATTTACTCAAAACTTATTCAACCCCAGAAATTAAAAACAGTCGAACGGACATAGATGGTCGACTTGCGATTTATGAGCGCCCCTCTTTTTAAGTTGTGTTAAAAGTAATGCATTCTCATGCAATTCTAGCGGGCCTCCCGCGTGCGAGTTTAGGCCTTATGGACGGCCCGCGTGCTTCATTTGTGGGCTTGGCTTGTTAGCCGGCCTCCGGCGTGACATATTTGTGGGCGGTGCCTGTCAGCGGGGTCCCTCATGCTTGCTTTCTAGTACATCGGGCTACCTTCGCGCTTGATTCAGAATCTGCTAGCAGGGTCGGGTGACATTTGAGTGAAGGACAATTTATATGTACTAACTGTGTGCGCATGGTGTTCATGCGTCTATATGACAAAGGATACAGCCAGTCGCCTCCCTGACGCAGCTTAGATGCACGCGCTTTACAGAGCAATTAACACTAGACGCGTGCGTGCGTCAGTTGCGCGACTGACGCACGCTCTGAAAATGCTGCAAAGAAGGTTTGTGGACGAGTATCAGTGGTCAGCTGTGATTGCAGTGAAGGCGTCAACCTCCTACTATTAATATTATTATTAATTCACTGACAATTTGTTGCATTGTTCAAGCTTCTCTGTTCTTTCGTAGTAAGCGGTATTAATCTGAAAAAAAAACTGCCGATTTCATAAGATAACGCCGCAATAGGTTTTTTCACGAGGAACTCATCGCACTCAAGTCATGAAGTAGTCAAGGCTATGTGAACAAGGGATTCCTTGTTCACATAGCCTTGCTTATGCGAAGCTCGGACGAAGATTCCGAGCCACCGCCGCGGCTGTCGTGCGGAGCCGTAAACGCGTAAACCGAGCTACGACGGCGAAGCGACGTGCCCTATTTTTCATCATATATTTGCACGCGTGTCAGTCGCACGCATCTGGTATAATAGGGCTTACCGCGGTGGCTGCGCGTACTTTTCAGGGCCCTTCATACATGTGCCGCGGCGGCCGCGTCACCACGGCAAAAGTGGGTGTGCGGCAAAAGTTGTCGCGAGGCGGCAAAATCCTCCACGACCATTCATTGCAGCACTTCGCTCGGCGACGTCGCCAGGCGTCGCCGCCGCGGAAATGTTTGCAAGCTCTTGCCGCGGCGACGCTGCCATGACGCCGCCGGCCTATAGGAGTATTTATAATTTTTCGCGACGCGACGGGCAGCGAAGCCGTTGCGTCGCGCGGTTGCGCCATGCCATAGTTCGCAAGTTTGCGTACACGCAGAATCACGCACGTAGCACGATTTGGCGTAAGCATCAACCGTTTATGCGCTCTTATGATAAGTCGTCTAGTCCCGTAAGTTTTAGATTAAACAGCAAGGAAATCAAAGAAGTAACAGCCTACTCCAGGCTCCGACATTGGCGAAATGATCGCGTCACGTCTGCTAGCAAGCTCGACGCGAACCCGGCCCATTGCGTCGTTTCTCAAGAAAAAGTATAAACAGGGCGCTCAACCATGGGCGATTGCCGCTGCGACAAAAGTGTGGAATCCCCTTTCATTGGAGACTTCATGCAGCGTTGACCGGTCTTCGTCGAAAATCTTCTGCAAATTGATGCGTGCGTCTGACGCGAGCTCCACAGTACAAATTGCCCTTTAGGAACAAAGCGACGCGGTGTTGCGTCGAGTCTCTGCCCATGGAGACCTCGTTGCAAAAATGAAGTGAAAAGGTAGGCTGTCTCCCCACGAAGACGTCATATTAGCTGGTTGGAAGAAAGATAGGATGTATCTGAGGTTCAGGAATGAGGAGGAGGATGAAGAGCCCAGACGCGCAATCTAATGTTCAATCTTACCGGGTCAGTCATGACAGCATCCCCACTGATTCGGTGTAGTCAGAAATTAGAGTCGTCAATTACTCACTTCGGATCCGCAGGTACTTATGAAGTACAGTGGTGATGGAGGATGGAGGCACTAGCAACCTCAAAGTGGTCGAGGCTATCAGAACGGAGGGCCGAGTGGATAAAGCAGCGGACTCACAATCGGTGATGAACAATGGAACGGCAAGTTCGAATCCTCCGGGGAGCAGATTACAACGTAAGCTTGCGTGGACTTTGTAAAAGGTCTGTTTTTTTTTTACTTCTGAGAGACTTCGATGGTTTCTTCCTTTTTTGGTATTCCGACGGACAGTTATGATGCGCTAACGCTACCCCGGGCTGCTGTTTTAGCGTGCCACACGCGCTCGATTTGTGTGCCTCCCGCGCTCGCTTAGCGTGCTTCCCGCGCTCGTTTTGCAATTCGCCCGCGGGAGCGATTTGGAGCCGGCCGCGAAACAAGCGCGGGCAAGAAGCTAGAATTGCCTGAGAAGGGGTGTATCCACGCGACCGTGATTGGCGCACTCGGACCTCCCGCCACGTCCACCTGTTTGGCTCGTACGGCGTTGAGCACAAATAGACCATGTATCATGGGACTGACGCCATTCGAGTTAAAACAAATGGGCGGACTAGTGACTCCAGCGCACCAATGAGAGTGGCCTGGCTACACCACATTCTCCCTCACGATGATAAAAACCCATGCAGGTAGTGTGTTCGGTGGGGTTCTGATTCGTGATTGCCCTCTACCGCTCAACATCTTGTTAATAAGGATAGATTTTATGTTCTGATCCTTTAAGGTTGATTTCAACAACAGAGAAGGAATAAAAAACAAAAATGCAAAACGGATGCACATGACGAGATCCGAACCCTCGACCCTCTGCCTAACAGTTCAGCACCTCCCTACTCGGCCATATCTGCTTTTTAGCACCATGTGCAAAAATGAAATAAATAATGTAAGACCTCGTTAAGCGAGGATTCAAGCCAGATAGGTTTCATTTCAATCTGCCAGCTGGCCTATTGCACTTCCCTTGTAAGTACCATTTCCGTAATCGCGGGGAGACGGTGGG
>JARK01001464.1:363706-390666 GCA_000688135.1 Ancylostoma ceylanicum
GGGGGGGGGGGGGTTGAAGCACTGACTCGGTACATCGGACGGAGTGAATGGATGAGCAAGGCTCATCCGAACAACATTTGGGAAAATAAAGGCAGACCAATTTCAATCTAAGTGGAAATACTCTTGCTACAAACATCAGTCATAATTAAGGTATTACATTTCCTTCACAACACGGAAACCCGGATTCACGGCATTGCACGATTTGACCGCATCCGCAGCGAGCAAATCCGCCAGCAATCTGGCGTTGTGGCCAGAGCCGATAGGAAGCAGGAAGCTCACCTGTGCACATAGGATCGTTCCTTTTGCTGACGGCAAGATCTTCTGCAAAATCAGCCTCGACCACGACATATCAACTAAAATCGGCCAAAACGGCGCTTACAGCAACAATGCTCGAACACTTCGCGCGTCACTTTCATTCTGACATTTAACTACAAGGCGAGATAAGGTCAGGATATCAACAAAAGCGACCATGAAACCGAATGTATTGATATTGGAGAAAAAACAAAGAGAAGAAATTTTGATCCCAGCAACGAACGAAAAATACTCTAGAAACAGTTTCTTTTTGGATTTTATCCCTTAAGGAACGTGTGCTTTAGATCTTCAAGCTTTCGCGCACACCGATTTGGACACCTTCAAATTTAAAAAAAGTTATGAAGAAATATAGCGGTCGACAACAGTGAACATCAGATTTGAGGCGTTCCTTCCTCAAATCGATGAACTGTTAAAAATTAAGAGCTCTGAGCCGCATTTGAAGAAGTTGTGAGTTCAAATTTAGAAGCCTATATTTCTAACCATTACTGCATGAGCACAGTTTTAGCATTGCTGCAATTGTTCTTCTTAGTTCGTGATCAAATAGTATTGCGCATCTTTTTTGAGAACATAATTTGAATGACAACAATCACGTCATCCATGCGGATAACTGCTGAAGTTCCTCATGTGATTCGTTCTCATGGATCTGCTATGCAGAATAAATAACGTGTTTCTCAACTATCCATTATTTTTAACATCACGCTCCCACAAACCAGAAATAAACAGCTTTGATCCCGAAACAGCAACGCACTACGTTCTACTTTATTTCTCATGGAATGCCAGGGCTCCATCATAATGCACGGTTCCCATAAGCACCTGGTATGGTGAAAGAAAGGTGAATGGATTATCTGAGAAGGAATGCTAAGGTTTGACTGGTGGAACTATGAAATGGGCTTCCTGGCATAAAAAATCACGCATTGATGTGCTAGGAGAGAAAGACTTCAATTAAACTAAATTTCCAAAGTATCTGTCATACCCAATGGTGTTCACGTTCTCAGTTCCTGCTGATCTTTTTGAAACCGTCATTCTCAATCAAGTACCTGAGTTTCCGTTCTCTAGTCCTTGTATGGAGAATCCCTGGGATATCAACTAATTCCTCGAGTTCAGATGGAGTAGTGTCCACCCCCTTTCTCTTGTTGTTCCATGTTACAATACTAGTTCTATTTCAGTAGTTTTGATAATTATTATAATTAGTTTTTTCGATTGATCTAGAGCAATCTTCATCCTTTTTTAGACTAGAATCTGCTTGTTTCATCACTTACAGACCTCCGTTTTGAAATAAGTGGTGCCATACAACTAGAAGGTTTCAAAACCAGCTAGCCTCCGCACCCGCTGGTTTCTCTCTTCGACCAACTCAGGCAATTCTAGCGAGCCACCCGCGCTCGTTTTGCGGCCGGCCCCAGAGCGCTCCCGCGGGCGAATTGCAAAACGGCATGCTAAAACAGCAGCTCGAGACGGGATTAGCGCTTTATAACAGTCCGTCGGAACACAAAAACAAGGAAGAAACATCGAAATCATCCAGAAGCGGGAAAAACAGACCATTTGCAAAGTTTGTACAAGTTTACATTGTAATCCGCTGCTCGGAGGAATCGAATTTGTCCTCCCTTTGTTCATTGCTGACTGAGAGTCCGCTGTTTTATCCACTCGGCTATCCGTCCTGATTACCTCGACCACTTTCGGGAGCATGTGAGAACTTAAAGGCAGTGTGTCAGCTCGTCACAATCCCACATCATCTGAACATATTCCGGCTGCGCACATAGATGTACTTAAAATTACAAAATAACGTCAAAAACCGCGAGAAATCTTTGATCCTTTGGCCGAGAATTTCAAAATTCTCGGCCAGTTGTACGAGTGGCTTCATCCCGCAATGGAAGATCACCGAGGGTACGGCACTGTTTTCTTACATGGAAATAGTTGTTCTGTCTATAATAGCTGCTGCTGACATGTTCACTCTGGTAAACACTCTCAATTTCTCGCCGCTTCCCCCTTGTTTGCGGTCAGTGAAACTCGTCCGTGTGAACACCAAATCTTGCCTTGGAAGTAGGGTTTTTTGACCTTTTTTTTCGGAATTCAAGTACATTATTGGAATGAGCGCGTCGAGAAGAATTGAATTCCGTTGACATCTCAATACCCAAAACGAGATGGCACACCGCCTTTAACGTATCCGATTTCGGGCTACAGCGGAGATGTTGTCAAGGTCGATTACACATCAGATTGCGCTCGCGACTAAACTCTTCATCCTTCTCTCCGTCTTAGATCCCCAAAACCCTATGTCTTCTTTAGAGCCAGCTGATTCGAGTCTCCGAGGGAAAACAGCTTACGAATTTCATTTCATGGTTGTAATGAGACCTCCATGTCATGCAAAATCGAGCGACTCGATGCAGCACCGCTTTGCGTTACACTTAGAAGGGCAGTTTACCCCAGATGCGGTCGAATGATGCAAGTGCGACTATGTGATGAAGAATAGTGTCGGTTGCAACGCAGTCGCAGCCTAGACGCACGCGTTTGCAACGTCGTGAGACATTCGTGGTGGTCACGCGGAATCCTCGCCTGAGCTTCCCAAAAGCAAGGCAATGGGCAAAAAAAAACAATCCATCGACTTCCTGACTTGTGTGTGAGGTGTTCCTGAAGGAAAAAACCTATTGTGACGTCATCGTATCAATCTGAAAGTTTTTTTAGACCATCCTCTCTCCCTACGTACAGAACAGAGAAGCCTGAGCAATGCAGCGTCAATGCATTGACTAGCCATGAGATTGACGCATTTACTGCAATCATAGCTGACCACGGATACTTGTCCTCAAACCTTTATCGCAGCATTTTCAGGGCCTGCATCAGTCGCGGGACTGACGCACGCACGCATCTAGTGTTTTTTGCTCTGTAAACGCGTGCATCTAAGCTGCGTCAGGGAGGCGACTGGTTGTATCCTTTGTCATATAGACGCATGAACACCATGCGTACACAGTTAGTACGTATAAATTGCCCTTCACTCAAATGTCACCCGACCCTGCTAGCAGATTCTGAATCAAGCGCGAAGGTAGCCCGATGTACTAGAAAGCAAGCATGAGGGACCCCCGTGACAGGCACCGCCCACAAATATGGCACGCCGGAGGCCGGCTAACAAGCCAGGCCCACAAATGAGGCACGCGGGCCGTCCGCAAGGCCTAAACTCGCACGCGGGAGGCCCGCTAGAATTGCATGAGAATGCATTACTTTTAACACAACTTAAAAAGAGGGGCGCTCATAAATCGCAAGTCGACCATCTATGTCCGTTCGACTGTTTTTAATTTCTGGGGTTGAATAAGTTCTGAAATAATAGTAAATCTTACTTCTTATTAATTGGCACTTCATGTGTGTGTGTCTGTGCACGAGAACCAGCCATCAAAAACGGAAAATACCTACACCATCGTGTTCAGCGTGTCCAGTTATTTACGAAAATGTGGTAAATTTTGATTTTTACCTTGATTTACAGGTGTTTTGGGCCACTTCTGTCATGTTCAGACACGTTAAGGACCGATTGTTGTGTTTACCACAGTTGGAATGAATGAGATAAGCCCAGACAGTATAAAAGGGAAGAGATGGGTAGGATCCCTTTATGTCGAGGAGAGGGAGCAAGGAAGGCGAAGAAGGACACGGAAGAGGGGAGACGCTGCAGGGCTGGGCCGGCGCCCAGTAGTCGGTGATAATGATATGCAAGGGTCCACTTTAGCGGCAACGGTGCACCGGCGTTTAAAAGTGAAGGAAACACCTAGAAACGGGTCCAACTGTGGGACGAGGAGGCGCCGGCGTCCGAAAGTGGGGAAACGCTCAGAGACGGGTCCAACGATGTGATAAGGATGCGCGGCGTCAAAAAGCGCGGAAATGCCTGGAGACGGGTCTAACGATGTGATAAGGATGCGCCGGCGTCAAAAAGCGCGGAAATGCCTGGAGACGGGTCTAACGGTGTTATAAGGGACCGTTGGCGTCCAAAAGCGGAGAAATGCCTGGGAACGGGTGTAACGTTGTGATAAGGGTGCGCCGGCGCCCAAAAGTGGGGAAACGCTCAGAGACGGGTCCAACGATGTGATGAGTGCGCGCTGGCGTCCAAAAGTGGGAGGAAGCCTGGAAACGGGTCCAACTGTGTGATAAGGGTGCGCCGGCGTCTAAAATTGGGAGGAAGCCTAGAAACGGGTCTAACGGTGAGGTGAGGGGCGCCGGCGTCTGATCTGAAAGCGGGGAAACGCCTTAATACGGGTCCAACGGTCCCACACGCTCGGCTGTTGCACAGCTGTGGAAAGGGCGCGTCGGAGCCAGAAAGCTCGAAGGTGCAAGGAACGAGAGTTTTGATAAATGAGGAATGGCCAGCATGGTGTGAGGGGGATGCCACATGAAGGAAATGCGAGCGAAGCGAGCACGGAAAGAAGCCTAAGAGTCCGGCGTCAGCCGGACGATCAGGCTGGTAATTATTATTTGCTTTATTGTTTTCAGTGTGTGATGAATGAACTGGTCCCACCTACATATGCCAACTACTGAATATTTCACGAGTCATTTCAAGCTGACAGTACTTCTCACACACACACACACCCCTAATAACCTCGTCAGCAAATGAAAATACACGAAAGAACATACACCTGCATTGCGCTCGGCGAGTTTAGTAAACCTAAGGAGATGTGCTGCTCTAAGAAATGGAACTGGTGTTAAGACTGATTTAAGGCCATTGTAGTGATATAAACGCAAGCGCGAATTGAGAGGAACAACTGTAAGGCTCCAAATCAGCGCATTGTTTGTTCAGAAAATTGTGAACAAGGAGTCACTGAAGAAGAGATGTGGGGCGACCCCGATGATAAGGGCTGGAATTCATGAAAGGGTGACCGAGTAGACAGGTGGTTAGAGTAATTGCTCAAGGTGGAGTCTACGTAATGCTGCGAGACGCAGGCTGCAAAACTTGGTTTAATAAACTGGTTTTGCTCGATTACACGTCCAAGTCCATCCCAACACAGAGAATGTTCCTGCCTCGCACCGGGGTCAAGCTCCCACAACGCGTCTTCATGGACATCTAATTGAATGTTGGTAGCAAAACTGTGTTGACATATTTTTTTCTCAAATCTTCACAAACACTGTATTATTATTAATGCATTGCTGGTGGTGAGACGCCATTTCTGGTAGGAGATCAATATCAATTCACGGGTTGCAACAAGGTCCAACTCTTCCAATTCAAAGCACACTTAAATTATGCGTTCAGTTCGCGTGCGTCTATATGATGAAGACCAGTTATACAGGGTGCCGAATAAATACGTGCGCCATAAAAAACGTTCAAATTTTACTTTCTGCCACCGGACATTCAAAGAGATTTGTTTTTATAGAACAACAAGACACAACATTTTATAATTACAAGGAATTTTCAAAGTGTCCGCCATCCGCTTTGGTGCAGGCTTCAATTTGTTTCTTCATGGAATCGACGGTGCGGCGCAGGTAGTTAACGTTTACATCCGTCCAAATTTTGATCATTTCTCTCCGCCAATCCACCAGGTTTTTTACATGAAGATAAAATTGGGATGCTTCTGCTTCCAGGGCATCACAACATTCTCCAGGATCTTATCTTGGTAGACTTTTGCACTAATTTTCTCGTTTTTATCGATAAAAATCAAAGGAGTCTCGTGCGTTGCACTGATACTACCCCAAACCATTAAGCATCCAGGAAAAAGACTTCTTGTCGCATTTTTTTGCTTGCGATTGTTCTTGAGAGCTGGGCTGAAAAGCTGGAGGTGATTCTGAGAGTTTTTAGCCACTTCAATGGTGAAAACTTTTCGTCAAATGAAAGGACGTCTTCAGTGCGGCGCACCTTGAAAAATTCCCGCAATTTCTTCCATTTTTCCTTTCGATTTTGCTTCGCTTGGTCGGTGAGAACTTATTCGTTAAGCAGACAATAACCTCGAAGTCCAAGCTCATTTTTCACTGTCATTTAAACAGATTTCCGAGAAATGTTGAGTTGTTTGGCCATCTGGTTCAAGCTCAGATAATCTTTTTGGTCAATCCTTTTCTTAATAATCCCATGCTTTTTTTGGGTGTTGACAGTCCAATTGTGGGTTTGGGTTGAACGCGTGCTTCCTCCTTCTATTGCATTACAACCTTCTGGACGGTTCTTAAAGGAACTCCAAGCTTCGAAGAAATTGCTGAGTTCTTCATCTCAGTTTCTGCCAACCGTGCAATCACGCCACAATATGGGCAAACTTTCATCATAGTTTGGAGAACAGATTTTCCTCCCAAAACCCAATGAGAAGAAACGAATAAATATTTCAGAGAGAAAAAATATGCACGTTTACATCATACAACAAAAAAAAACGGAGCCAAATGTCACGCGCACGTATTTTTTCGCCACCCTGTAGTCACGAAACTTGCACCGTTGCGGCTACTCGCGGCATTCACACGTTATTTATAATAAGGGTCGGGTTGGCATGAAAAATCCCGCACAGGTGGATGTGTGCCTCTACTGACACAAGCATTATTACAAATTCCTAATACGTGAGTATCATTGTCAAAATCTGTGTGAAAACTGGAAAAGTAAATAAGGAGACCGGTTCGGTGGGAAACGACGTAAATTGCGAATGACAATATCCATCTCATCACAAACAAAAGTCAGCAGAGTACACTCTCACTGTAAGATGGATAAGATAGATAAACACATACTTTCATAGTTGTTTTTTCAAATGCGTGCTTATTGAAACTTAAACGACACCGAGTTCCAACAACGATTCCGATTAGCAAGGGGATTATTCTTCACCGTTTGTTCGAAAATCCACCACATGATCGAGCCGAGAACACGCAGAGGCCATCCGTTATCGACGGCACAAAAGCTTGTGTTGAAGCTGCAGCTCATGGCTGCTAATAGTCATCAGCTCCTCCAAGTGGATCTCGCGGGTTGTTCACAACCCACTTTAAGCAGGGCGTATAGTGAGACCATTGAGGCCATTTATGCTTTATGAGAAGAATTCTTTCGCTGGCCAAGGGATGAGGAAGCTGCCGTAATCAAAAGGAAGTAAGCAATTTTTAAATATCTGCGGTTTATCTCCTGTTCAATGTAAATGATGACCAGGGTTTTTTTTTCACTGTGTAACATTCGCGTAGAAGTCGGGTGTTTCGATCGCGCTCATATATGGATACCGGCCCCTCCAGATAATGAACATGCTCATATGAATTTTTATGTGAGTGGTGGAGGAAGATTTGAAGTTGAATAATACAGAACCTATTTTTAAGGAAATGTTATCACACACTTAACGTGGGCCTCATCTGCAATGCAGATGAGTGTTTTATTTAGGAGTCTGCGCAGCTTCCTGGCAGAACTCATGACTCTTGGGTCGGTATGTAGCTAAAGATTGCTATGCTATAAGAATAGCATATAATTTGAACAACATAATTAACTTTTACAGGTGTTCACAAGCAGCGTTCTCTACAGGACGCTAAGGGAAGGTGAGCGGAGAGGTATACTCCTTGCGCACTCCGGATATCGCTTGGAGTCGCTTTTGTTGAAGCCAATACTGGGAGAGAACCGAACAAGGGCAGGTGAATCTAAAGTTTCTTGTAACAATTCTCTAGGTTTAGGGGCTCTGACTTACTGAAAGATTATCACAAAGAGCCGTTCCACAGTAAACCTGTGCAAAGGCCTGGCTTCAATTGAAAATGCAATCGGATACCTCTAACGACAATTCTTTCAGCTGTACGATGGCATGCGGTGAGTCCATTTCATGTATAGTCATGGTCATTCTGATTCAGTGCTGTTCCTTATCGGCCGTATCACGATACCTTCACCTATCACTAGCGCGAGCTGGTGCAAGAGCGTGAGCGTAGCGGTGGTGCTCGATAAGAGTTTCATTCCACTAGTGAATATAACAATTCCCGGCCGAAAACAGTTACCCTCACTACTAAATGAAACCATTCTAGGCTCACACCGCTACGCTCCCTCCATTGCATGAGCTCGCGTTGGTGATGCGTGGTGATATTAGTGATATGGCCGCAAAGGAACAGCATTGAGTCGGGATGACCACTACTATAATCAAAACAAGGTTCTCAGGAGTAATCAATGAAATTATCTGTTAAGATATAGTCGTGGTCATTCTGTTTCAGTGCTGTTCTTTATCGGCCGTATCACCGTGCCTTCACCTATCACCAGCGCGAGCTGGTGCAAGAGCGTGAGCGTAGCGGTGGTGCTTGATAACAGCTTCATTCCTCTAGTGAATGAAGCCATTCCCGGCCGAAAACAGTTGCTTTCATCACGGAATGAAACCATTCCAGGCTCACACCGCAACGCTCCCGCCATTGCATGAGCTCGCGCTGGTGATGCGTGATGATATTAGTGATATGGCCGCAAAGGAACAGCATTGAATAGGATGACCATTACTATACACATAAAAGAAGGCTTCCAAAATCATCATATGTGCTGTGTGCTTGCGAAATCTCGCAGTGGATTCACGTGATACGTAATTGTACCGAATTTCTTGACAATACAGATATTCGGATCCCGGAATTGCTTGATGTGAACGAAAATTCAGATGAGATGACAGGACGAGCCCTACAGGACCACATAGAAATTATTATGTTTTGAAGCATAGCTATTTATTGCAATGCAGTAACGATATTCATGATTTATATATTACACGAATACAAATGAATATAGCATTGATTCTTCGCAGGAATACTCAACAACAAATCATATGTAACAGACAAGCGAATAAGAAAATATCAAACAACAACGCACGTCAAGTACTACCTTGTTGTTATTAGCATCGAGGGATGAAAGAAAAGGTGTCTGACGCGGAAATGCACTCTGGCGCCCTATTTGGCGAGACAATGTGTTTGTCAAGACATTTTACGGGTTAAAATTTTGCTTGGCAAGAAATTTTCCAGGAGAATGGACCACAAGTATGTTTGGCGATGCAAAAGGCGAGATAGATTGCAGTCAAAATCACCCACCAGGAAATTGGTGTCATCGATGATCTCCGGTGGGAGGTCACAGTGATCGGAACGGTGGAACATCGATCAGCTGGATGTGTCCGGAATTGCGCCTTCACCGAGAAGGAGTCAGTGAACGCTCGACTGGCTACAACGATGAACTCGAACGATGAGCAAAAAGTCCTCTCGAGGACTTTTTTGCGAAACGATGAGGTCACCGTGCGCCGCACACTTTTTCGCTGCCAGTGTCCTCGTGGTTTCATACTCACAGTGAGCTCGGCGTCATGGCAAACTCACAGTTCGATTTCGAACTGTGAGTTCACCTGCACGTAAGGTCCCGGTTTCGTCCTAGTATTTAAACATCACACTTAGAGGACCACATTTGAATCATTAAAGCCTACATTAACTATTCCGGAGTTCCTTGTGAACTGGGAGTAAGGTGCCAGTTAACTTTCATCGTTAACTGACAGTTTCCCTAGGTTTACTACCACCCCAGTAGCACAGCCAGTATTATTAGTAAAGCAAATTTATTGGGTGAAGGTTCTATAAAACATCTTTCTCGTATCTGTGGAATATGAAAGCAGGCTGAGTGACTTCTACAACCCAAGTTGGCTGAATATCTGTGAATAACTTTTTTCTCTGTTGCACAGAAATGATGTTCTGAGAAATGTCACTAGACCAAAAATAAAGGTCCAATCTAGCGTCTTATTTTTATCCTTCAGGGTTGATGGCTCCTTCACTGAAGAACACCTCGCAGGCGCTAAAACGCAGAGTGGGCGCCAAAAGTAAGTATGTTCGCGTTCTATAATGCAATCTTCGTGCGCAAACTGCAGAATTAGAGAGAGGACTCAGGACGTCAATTGGGGAACCCTGTGTCAATCAGCAGATTATTCGAGCATAATCTAGCTCCGACGAATTTTTTTTGCCATTTCTCAGGGCCTCAAGGGATCATCAGAGAAAAAATGAAGTTACATTGGCAATGTCAGGTCACAGTGGGGCGTCTAGCTACCTCATACCCCACGGAGTTCTATTGAAGAATCGAAACTCTGGTGACGAACATTCATTATTATAGTTGTTAAGTGGAAATAAAATTCAACAAGGATATTTAAATTGAGAAATTCAAGTTGCAAGTGTCGTAGAATTTTTCAAAGAAGCCAACAATCCCTCAAGGATCCCAAGATTCCTATTGAAATAATTGCTAATTTCATTGTTGGAGAACAACTTTCCATAATCAGAAGGCGGAGTGGAAGCAAAAAGAACTCTTACGTTACGTAAAACGTAAAACGGAAGGTCAAAAATGGCAGCAAAACGGAAAACGGAAAATTCCGCACATCCCTGATTGCCACGTTATATCGCCATGAATCGCTGCCAAACGTAGCTCTCGAGGATGTGCCCAAAATGAACTGGCGATGTGGGTGATAGCGAAAATGGAAGAGATGCCTATCGATTGCCACGCCCCTTTGATTTTCATCCCTCTTTCGCCTGGAGTCTCCTCATCCACTTTATCCATGTGGCGACCGCCAGCGGTTGTGGCGAAATCTGGGGATACTCTCATTCTCCGAACAATAGAAAATGAGGTGCGGCCCGAATTCAGGATTGGTTAGAGCATTTGGGGTGTAACCCACTAGGCGAAATTTGATCGCGCTGAAGGACTACCGTAAGCTCCGCCCAGTGGCCCTAATGTTGGGAGTGAACGAGTTTTTGCAAGCATATACAGGTGAATAGCGAAAAGCAGAGTGGAAAGAACACATCCATAGCCCATCCGTTGTGGCCACAGTCGATAATTTGCATCACTATCATGGGTGTCAAAACTAATGGGCGAAGCTTGTGGAAATCGGCAAATTTCGACTAGTGGTTGACGCCCGAGCATTTGTGAAGAGTAAAACAAGACCTATAAAATAGTCTTTGGAAAGCAGCCGAACCAAACTCGGTTATCAGTGAAAATTCATGATGAAAAACCGCATGAACTTATTGCCCAAGCTAATACTTTCTCCATCATGTCTCTATCTCATAGCCAAATTTTCAAAACTTGCCAAACTGGATCTAGATGATCTTTCGGAAGCAGTGACTACAGCCTACGATTAGCGAAATGCGCAGATAGATATCCCTATCTATACCTCATCGCGAGGAGATGACGTCGCGGCGGCGACCACAGAGTGCACGATGTGCCTGCTTGTGGGCCAGGCAGCTGGAAGAAGAAAGAGAAAACGTCACCTTTCAATTACCCTGTTGACGGAATTGCGTCGCGGATTTCCCTTTCATTTTTTTAATGAGGAGGTACAAATAGGGTGAGATCCACAACATCGCGTCGCAAGGGGAGGCGTCAACTGCCAAGACAGGGCCATTGCAGGCAGGACTCCACGCGAGACCATGTCCTCTTGAACAACTCACGTGCAAGACGGTTGCATAGAAGCATGAACACAACTTACACAGAAATTTTCCGTTCTTTCCAGACAAGTTCCACAGATTCCACGTGAAGCCCTGATCATTCGCGATACCACAGGTTTCTTCCAGAAAATAGTGCGTTTACCCTGCTTCGTGGCTTTTTCCTTCATTCTTTATTCTTGCTTTATCTGGTCCAGCGGAATTACAACTACTTGAGGTGATAGTAATTATTCAAATTTTCGTTGAATTTTCAAAGGCACATTACATAATCTCTTAAACAAATGGTCATCATTCAATAGCATCTGATGAAGGAACTCAGAAAAAACGAAATGTACCGACCGATCTACGCGCCTGTTCGTCTTCGACATGTGGATTCGTATGGAACGAAAAAGGGTCTTTACGTAACGCTCCTGGTGTTGATAATAGTGGCGCTCACTGTTTTGACGACAAAAAGGCGTGGGATACCTGGCTTCTCGAGCGGAAGGTGGGTTTTCACCAGTAACTTAGCGAAATCAGAGCAACACGAAGAAGGCATGGTGTAACCACCCTCTTTTCACAGCTCAGGTTATCTCCAGATTTTGCCAGCTCAAAACGAAATAAAGGCAGCACATCCGGTAATTTTGCGACTCTTCCCGTTGTTTTACGCAAGTTTATAGTGAGTGCGAGCGTGCGTCAGACGTACGCAATATGTGTCGACACACAACTCAAACACTGGCCAGATGGGTGTAAAATGCTGACGTCTGAGATGCTGCGATTATTTGAAGCGGATTCTCAGCCAGACTTCCGTATAAACATTTATACGGAAGTCTGGCTTATAAAACAGTACATGCCGTATAGACGAGCATTCCTCAACCCTCACACCGCTCGAAAGTAGGTGACACGTGAGTCTTTGCGCATGTCACAACGTTTATTACATATGCTCTCTTCTGACGAAAAAAAAAACCCTTTACTGGCCTCATATTTCGCCGGCTGTTGCGCACATAACTGGCAATATGTGGGGATATACCATGGCCTGAAGAACAGGGTCACCGACAGCGGCACCATTCACTTGCATAATCTTCACTCATTCGCCGAAAATGGCTTCCGCGTTTTCCATGGGATCGCGACCGCTTGGTGCGTGAGCATATATTTCCATCAAAGGGGTGCCAACTGTATTTGTTTGTACCGGCAACGAAATCGAGGTGTAAGGCATTTGATACCAGATGCGTGCGGTAGTCGTGCAACATACGCATGCAGTGAGAATGCTGTGAGGGAGGTTTGTGGCCGAGATTCCGTAAAAGGTCGTGAATGAAAACGTCATACTTCACAGCTAATAATATAGGCGATCTGTTGCATGGGCAGTGGAGAGCATTGCTCTAAGCAAAACTAGCGGGATATGCCATAGATTAATGACCAAAAAGTTTTTTCTCAAGTTCTCGTGCACAAATGGTGAAAACAATGAATTATTTCCTCGCACAACGTCTTGCATGAATGAACGAACCTGATGTCCTGCGACCGCCGGAAATGTCCGCGACGGCGCAAACGCGTGCGTATGAGCTGTGTTAGCTGTGCGAGTGGCCCTATCCTTGACTGTATAGACGCATGCTTGTTGTGCGCACGCATCTAGTATAGTTATAACCGAATATTCGTATTTGAATAAACATTCGAAAAATTCGAATATTCGAATATTCGAATAGTCGAATATTCGAGAAGGTCCCCATATTCGAATATATTCGAATTCGAATATTCGACAGGAGGCATTATTCGAACATATTCGAATATTCGAAGCTCATATTCGATATTCGAAGACAGTTCAGGACACAAAAAGGGCAGACGACTCTTCCAAGCTAGGAGGGCTGTGATGATAACTATGCTGGGACAAACACTGTAGATAAGTAAAATGGGATCGATATAAGAAACCCCAATATGTATTATGGAGCATGGCTCTTTTCATGCAAAATTCTCGCAATCTGCTCATTCGCAGGCATTTTTTAATTTATTCACGACATCTGCACTCGGCTATGGACAGGATTTAACGACCACTACACTACAGTATTAGGTTGATGCAAAAGATATGACACTTCTTTGTCTAGAGCCTTTTTTACACAACTTTATTGGACGGTAACTCCGGAAAATCATAAAACCCCTTGGTTTTTTTTTGAGGGACCTTCGCGTATGAGCAGGCCCTTGATGCCGTGCACCCTAACTCATGGAACTGCTAGGCCAAGACTAAGGATATAAAGTCTGTATATATGTAGTTGTTTTTGGTAATTTTTTTCTCGCAGAAAAAAAAACCTTCTGCAAGTTAAGTAGACGCTACATTTTGTTCAAATAAAATTAAATGCGCTTAAGAAAAACAACATTATTTTGATTGCATCAACCTAATATGTAGTATTGCTAGCAGAATTGGCGAGTGATGTCAGTGAGTAGTTACTACTATCTTGAAATCTCTAAGGTTGAGTTGCTGATTAAGATGAGGATTGCGCTGAGGACCTGCTTTGTCCACAACATTGGCGAATTTTCGGGGAAACCATAACGCTTTGGACTTTTTTGAAGAATCTATTAGGAGAAGGTGCTCGAAGTGAATAGCATGGCTAAAATTCTAGAAATAGCGATCAAATCAAATGAAATATGTTTGTCTACGTCTCGCTAGTGGAGAAAATTGAGTTATACCATTGTTGAGCAGTGCGGTCGGTAGGCCATATGCAATGCTCACTTTGCTCAGCGTGTTGTCTTTAATATTGCGGTAAAATCATTCAAAACAGAGAAAAGTGAGATTTGCTACGTCTTTTTCGGTCCTCATGGTTCCTATTAGGGGCAAGCCCACCCGCCTTCAGAGCACTGGAGTGCCTCCGCCTTTACCAATTTCTCAATACGAAAGAAAATGCAAATGAGAAGGGAACCAAAATCTTTGGAAATCAAACAGAACATTCACGCAGGCCTAACGCTTTGAGGACAAAATTCATTCGATTATTCGATTATTCGACCATTCGAATATTCGAAAAGTCGAATATTCGAAGAGCGTGATATTCGAATATTCGAATTCGAATACTTTCAAAATTCCCAGTTCGAATATTATTCATTCGTTCGAATGTTTGCGAGAGACTCGAATATTCGGTGTTCGAATATTCGAGGCCTGTCTTCGAATGTGTTAACTATAGCATCTAGTATGAATTACCCTTATCGCGTCGTTAGTGCGATAGCAATCGAGCCCATGATACCACGACAGTTTGCAGGACTTCATTAGCACGAAGGGATATGGGCAAATGTGTTCAATATTTCGGCAGTGTGACAATTTTCGTTGCGGATTCCAAAACATTCGGGTAAGACTCACCCTGAAATTTATTGGTGATACATTTGGCGAGGTTTATTTGGCCACCTGACAGGCGAGCTTACCAACTATCCAAGCAATAATATTTTGTCAGCACATTTCCTCACCTTCTCCATTGCCAGACGTGCTTGTTTCTCACTCTCCCGTAAAATCTATGACCAAGTAAGATTTCTCGTCATATGTATCGTCACTTAACTTCATTGCGATTTCTTATGATCAATCCGCACAGAGTCAGAAGTCTCTTCAGAAATAAATCCGATCTTGCCCGCCGTTCCTTGGAGTGCTACATCAAGGGAACAGAGTATAAATTGATCCGAATTGACATGGACACTGATCCACGAGTGAACGAAGTATGCGCGAAGCATGAAGCAGTGAGTATCTTTTCTTCTGCTGAACTAAATTTTCAGAAGTTTATCTGTAGGCATTTGACATTTGAACTCACTTCTGAACTGGTATTTGAATATACACCATAGATATTTGGAAGATATTTGGAAGATATACGTACTTACGTGTATGCAGTGTGTGTGTGTGTGTGTGTGTGTGTGTGTGTGTGTGTGTGTGTGTGTGTGTGTGTGTGTGTGTGTGTGTGTGTCCACGTCCAGAATCACGCAATAACTGCGTCTCTTTTGGGGTAAGACACCGAATTTCTCCAGTAACAGCCAGTGGGCGCCCATACTCCGCTCATCCAGAAATAGCCCAGGAATTAGGGTCCATAAAACTTTTATTTTAGAGAGTTTTTGACGTATATTTTTCGTCTCAAAAGCTCACCATGATACTGCTTATGTGGAAACCTGCTCAATTTTTGGAAGCCTGCTCAACATTCGTAAGGCTGCTCATTTGCAGACCGAATTCCATGTCGGCTATGTTTCCTCGAAAACACATGTAATGCAAACGGGGCCTAGGTTATGATAAAAGCAGTGAGGACAAACGTTTTTGGAAGGTTGGTTATAGACCTCCTATTTAGTGGTGGAAAACCTGCAAAGTAAAATAATCATAGTGAATTTCTGCGTTTTCAACCAAATTTTCCTATCCTCTGAAAGAAAAAAAAACGAATTGTTTAGGCTTTATTCAAACGGCATTGTGCTGCTTCTGTCTATTTGGCAGACACAGAATGGATGCTTGTCATTGACACGGAGACCGGTAACAGCACGTTTACACGAATTTTTCCATTTCTGATGAAGTATAGTCAACTCCAAATGTGCACAGACAAGAGTTGGGACCGCGGCGCGGTTTTCCCCCGCGTCTCTGCCCTGCATGCCACGCTGAATCCGTGCAGCAGACAGCGAGAGACCCGCGTCGCGTCCCCAACACTTGTCTGCGGACATTTGGAGTTGACTATATCACTTCTAGGCGTTGTCAATCCCGACCACTGTATTGAGGAGTGGATCGATGACCGCGTTGACATGATGTTTTACGAACGATTCTTCAACTGGGAAATTGCAGTAGGATCGTACTTGGTGCGTTATGAAGGGCCACATTCCATGATGAGCATGTAGGGCATTTCAGAGTTTTCTGCATTCCATAAAGATCAGCCTACATTCTATAAAAATCAGCCTACATTCCATAAAAATCAGCCTACATTCCATAAAAATCCATAAAAATGAAAGCATTTTAGTGCATGCCTAAATCAAATACGTACAGTGGGCGTCAATGGCGGTGACCCGTCTGCGGCCTCGAAAAGAACTCCGCTCGAGCACGGATCCTCTCCAGAATATCGAATTATGGGGTTTTCTCGATAGTCGCTTAGTTTTCGCATTAGTTCTCACCAAATGTGATGAAAAACTATGAAGAAGACCCAGATACCCCACTGCGGCGACGATCCTAGCGTGAGCGGTGCGGTCGCGTCGCGTGCTTTTCGAGGCCGCAGACGGGTCACCGCCATCGACGCCCACTGTAGGCTCAAATTTCCCCTGAAGTAGCAGTTTCATTCATCCAATTCTTTCAAGAGAATTAGGAAGCCAAGTTACCAGAAACAGAAAGCGATATGATAATCGGTGCAGTTTTTCCAGGCCAGACTCCCTTTGCATCCTGAACTGTATCTAAATAATGTGTTAAGCCATGAAAGATAAATACATCAACTTTGTGTTCGTTTCTAGTTGATTTCATCCATTCAACTGGTTATAAAAAAATCCTCCTATGTGTTCATTCCTTTGTGAAAGTAGAACGATCTATCGTATGTGCTTGCGTGCGTCATATCCACGGAATCATTCGTGAAGAATTCCTTAAAATACGGTCAGCACGCTAGCTCCCGCGAGTAGCGTACGCATCGCAAACGCATCTCATCTACGTCTAGAATGCGTTAGGAATGCTTCTCGATCTCTCATCGCTCAGTCCTACATCTGACAAACATGCGCCCTGGAGGAAGGATGTCTTGTAGCCTCATGGGATAGGCAATACGAATTACTCATGAAACTGATAACGGGTCTTCGTCGAACCAATATCATCTGGATAAAGACTTCTTTCAGCGAAATGACATAACATATTTAACATAAACTTTCATTGAATACCTCTGTATATGTATCAAAATGTCCGAGGACGCAAAAAGTTTCAAATGGATGAACATTTTTGCAGGTACGCAACACGGAGTTCTCTCATGAGTTTCTCCGCAAACTAGCTGAATGGGAGTTTAAAAAATTGCCACTTTGGAACAGCAATGATCAAGGAGCATTCATGGTGAGTTCCGCAAGACTTATGCCAATGTTCAAATTTATTAGGCAATTGAACTCTTAATTAACTTTAGTTGCATCTTCAAGCAACTCTCATACCTTATGCGGCGTGGGAGTTCGACACGTGTTACGACTACTGGCAAAAAGCCACAAATTACCAATCCTACATGGCAATGGTGTCCTGCGTTCGTATGGCTCTCGGAGCACAGAAGTTCTGGTCAGGCAAAGTGCGCATCTATCGTAAAGCACACGGATGGTCGAGAGACGCATGGGTCACACATTGTTCGTGAGTAGGACTTTTTGACTCATACAAGTCTACACACTTCAACGTGAATGCATCACTAGAATCTTCGTGTTGGAGATTTCCCCATGTCTTGGAGGGTCAAGGGAAGTGAAACTCAAACTCTGATGGTGAAATACCACGAAAAATTGGGTGCCACATGCAGTACGCTTGATAGCTCTGTAGCAATCGATCACACAACAAACGACTTACTTCAGAAGCGAAAATTTCCGTGAAGACTGCCTTTAACAAGCTCACAAAGAATTCGACACGTGTTACGACTACTGACAAAAAGCCACAAACTACCAATCCTAAATGGCAATGGTTTCCTGCGTTCGTATGGCTCTTGGAGCACAGAAGTTCTGGTCAGGCAAAGTGCGCCTGATCAGAACTTCTGTGCTCCAAGAGGTTTAGAAGTCAGTCATTAAGTGGTCAGTCTTCCCTCAACGAATCCTTATATACTTGCCGATAACTAGTTGCCATTTGTTCTTCAGTTTTCAGTTCATCCCAGGCACAGTTTCTCATAGATAATAACCTCAATTCCACACATACATACGTTGCGTTTCATTTGAGAGCGGATTTGAAATGTTTCCGTGATGACCATCAAGTAGTTCTTGTGTTTTTATTGGTGAGTTTTCACGTAAATTGATCGTAAATGTCGATCCAATCTCTTCCTATATAAAGACTGGTATCTAACAAAAACTCTGCTTTTGACAAACGGATTAAAGGACGCAACTTCGACTGCACTCAGCTGCAGACAGATGCGGAAGTTTTGCACACTTTAACTTTTTGAACTGGAGCGGAAACCGCAAGTGGTCCAAGAATTAGTAGAGTGCTGATTTTGAAGAGTCACCAACTTTATTCTCTACAGGATCGCTTTTCTGCTTTCTTGTTCCTCACGCGGCAGCTTACAGTGTCTAGATCATGGCGTTCCATGTGATCAGAACAGAGATTCTGGCAGAGAGAATAGAAGTAGAAGTGAGGGTAGAAGAGGATGAAGGAAGAGGCTTCAAAAAAAAAAAGAAATCAGGAGGCGGAAGGATAATTGAGGTGGCTGGAGTGCATAATCTTGCGACTTCTAGCACTTTTTTTCATAAAGAGGGGTTTGAGAAGGTCACATATTGCAGCGGAAGTCGCCAAAATGAAACTGACCACAACCTGGTTAGAAGGCAATTTTCAAAAACGATCAAGAATTTGAAGGCTATCCCGGGAGAAGAAATTGTGGGACAGCGTCGACCAGTGGTTGCAGATGGATGCATAACCTTGCTTAAGCGAATTAAAGGCAGCGTCTCACCTCGAATGCACCGGCCGAGAAGTCGTGGAAATTCTCGGCCGGTGTACGAGGCGCCTCCCTCCTTTACACGGTCATGCCGAGACTTCCGCGCAGTTTTTGGCAAGAGAACACCTGTGCCATCAATGAGATCAGCGGAGGAGTATGGCAAGACATGAACCCCTCTTGCCAAGGAGATCGTCCACGTCAGGATGGATTTTCCCCTCAAAATGGGTTTTTTGACGGGTTTGTCAGAAATCATTCACATCACTGATTTATGCGGGTCGAGTAGGCGCAGATTCTGTTGATAACCCGAAATCAAACGTGAGGTGAGACATTGCTTTTAAGGCTGAAGTAGAGGTACCGATGGTGGAAGTTGGCAGGTAAAACACAGAAGATCTTGCGTGAGAAGATGGTTGTTGCCGGTCAGATCAGATCCCGGTGTTCGCGTTGAACCTATGTGGGCTAACTCAGCAATTACTATCATGCGCAAGGGACACATCAGGTGAAACTAGATGTGGGAAGAGAGGAAATAAGGCAGTGTGATTTTGTGATTTCAGAGCGAAGAACTGCAAGAGGTTGTTAGGACTCAGGAGAACCACGTACAATGTTTGGTAGAATACAAAGTCGCTCTTGACACTGTGTGAGTACTTGCCAAGAACGAAGTAGGCGAAGGCTGCAGTAGCTCGCGCGGAGAAAAAAAAACTTCACAAGACGACATCTATGTACGATAAGCTAGAGAGTTCACAGGCTGAAAAGCACGTGTTGCGGCTAGCGAAGTGAAAAGTGACGTCATAGTACAGCCCTAAATATGACCAAGGTTAGGACCGGCGCAGTAGAACTTCTATTGTAGCGCACTTTTTGTAGGGTAGCATCAGATTCAGTAAAGTTGTACTCTGTCTCAAGTAACAATACTAGTAGTGCGAAAATACCGTTACTCCAATGTTGTACTTTCCGACTGGATTTAAAAATTGAAAAATATGGTGTAACATATTCTTCAATGGCGTGATTTTAACTCGAACAACTTTGGTTACCTTTCCAGTTGGTCCGAAAAAGACTTCATGCTGCACGGCTGGAAAGACGACCTATCTCACAAAGACTGTCCATTTGACAGCAGCATTGATCCACAGCAGTGCGGTGCGAATTTAAAGGAATGGCATTGGAAGAAGGTGAAGAGACTAGAAATTGCAGCTATGAAGTGCGTATGATGGCCTAATCCTACTTTCCCTTTTTTCCTTCTAGGTTGGTCTGGAAGTCTTGCACCAACATTTGTTCTGCGACCCAGGACTTTTTCGTCTTGAATTGAAATTCTTTGGCAATAAAATGGAATTCAGCTATGAAAATTGAGAGACCAGGTGCCATATAAATATTAATGTTGGTTGTTTGAAAAAAGTATAGAATTTGGATCAATACTTGCGGACCAACCTAGCACGTATTCATTTTGAGAGTGTATCGTCGATTCATTTTGAGAGTGCATGTTTGGAACAGCTGCGGCGCTGGCACTGGGGAACAATGCGGTCGGTCCAACGGCTGAACCCGGCGTCTTGGGGTAGTTTTTTTCGCTTCATTCCTTTCATGATGTTGTTTCCTGTTTCTGAGAACAACTGGAGAAAAAGCGATGAAAATCAACAATGACACCGGATTGATCGGAGGTCAGCTGTTGAACCGATTGCGGCGCTTCACCCAATGCCAAAGGAGCTGCTGTCAAGACATCTGCACTCTTGAAACAAACTGACCGTATGAAAGTGCAGCAATATTTTGTGTGGAATAAACATTCCAGGAGAATTCTTGGAGAAGCTGAAGAATACTATCGCACTGAGTTTCCAAACAAGGGACGAATCATACCGTATCTGGATGTTCCGGAAATATCGACATGCTTCCCATTGTGTGAATTAGGAAGGAGACCGAAAATCAACCGTTAAAAGCTGCACTGCATCTCGTTTCTTGGAGAGCATTGAAAGTTAAAACAGCAAAGGTTTCAACACATGTCTTCGGCTTTTCCATGTGATTTGTTTAGATGAGTTGTCTTTACAGTGTTATTTTAACCATCAGTTATAAATGATTCCTTTTTCCATTGCGTTAAATGATTCTTTGTTCTACTAAGGTGTTGAAAGCTTGACTTGAACTAGACATATCGGACATGTGTCAGAAGCAGATATCCACAAAAGATTTTCAGAAATTAGGAACCACGACTACAATGGCCAAGCTCCGATCAGGAACTCCTTGTAGAGATCATGAAATATAATGAACTGAGTAGCTATGCCTTCGGAGCTCCGAGTTTCTAGAACCGCTTCGGTCGTAACGGTGTTGAAGGCGTTTTTCAAATTTATGAATGTGAGATGGAGAGGCGTTTTGTACTCCTGCTCTGAAGATNNCGAAGGAGAACCAAAACAGCGGACCCCGTGAATGCGCGGGACAAACGCTAAGGAGAAGAAGAAGAAGAAGAAGAAGAAGACATCAAGGCTTTTTGTTCTAATTTACTGACATCAAAGAAAAAAGCGAAGGCACCATTGAGCAGGAAACACCTGTTAGCTGACAAGGAGCTATGAAGCTAGACGTATGGCATGATCAGCCGGTAGCGTGCATATTTCAACAATTCTGAGCAGCACGTTTGACTTTCTGCTGTCTCCGCTTCGCCTCTAATCCGTCAATCTCTTCGTACTGCTCACTGACACACAGTAGCACACCATTAATCAGCAGAATCAGCAAAATAATTTGCATGGTAATAAATAAAAACCGAGCAAGATCGTACTTTGTGCGCCATGTGCACCAATAAAGTGCAGAAAATTAAGCTTAGGGATTATTTATGCATGGTAAACATCGCAAAAAATGGAGAGTGCTTCGAAGGAGCTTTTGATTGGATTATGTTTTTTACTGTGTTGACATTCTTGTTGTCGTTAGCAGGGAAATTCCTTGGACAAAATTTACTGTCTAAAGAGCGATCACCGGTTGCTTTTCGAAGGAAAACCGCGAAGAATGCAAAAAATGTAAACAGTAGCAGAAGTAAAAACTCGTAATAAATTGTTGAAAAAATTATAAACAGCAAAAAATAGGAAGGTGATACTAAACAAATATGACTGGAATTGAGAGAGCTGGCTAGTAGTGAAGCCATTAAGCAACCAAAGGCCATTTTGAAAGGTGTCTAGCTTATTAAACCCAGCCAATATAGCCAATTCAAAAAGATGAGATTTCGACACGCGCTGCAAGCACGCACGCAGCTCACGTACATCTAAACAAACTATTCCAGACGCTGCTCCACTATCTTAAGGGCAATTTATACTAGTCAGACGCACGAACTACAGCGGCGATCAACCATCCCTGCACCACAGAAAACCGCTCTGCTCTGCCGCGCCGCAGCAACAATGCGTTGATATAGGTAGTGCGGCGCGGCAGGGCAGGCGGGCAGTTTTCTGCGATGCAGGGATGATTGATCGCCCATGTATTTGCGCATGATTTTCCATGGGAACCATTCAACGCAGCATGCACATTTTCAATGAAAAGAGCACGCTTGTGAGACCGTTAACTCGTGAGACCGCGTGCGTCTGCGCTGCGTTAGCGACATGTAGACGCACGTCAACCACACGCATCTAGTATAAATGGCCCTTGTATCGGCTTTGTCCATCACAGAAATTTTGGATTCAGTTCATCCGATAATCCCTTATGTTAACATTATGGAGAATAACCGCCATATGTGAACGCATTACTTTCGTAAACCGTTAATCCGTTAGAGGTGTATTAGATACCATTTTCTTTTCGGCAGCATTTAACTTTTTGACCAGGAAAACGTAGATAGACTGTGCGGAAAATATTTAATATATTTATAGGATCCACATGGTAAAAAATCCAAAAAAAACCAAGGATTTTTAAATGTTTGTGACGCCCTAGAGAGGTGAATTTTAACAGATTTTTCAGGCTTTTCGTTGAACCCTTAATACTCTACGTTACCGGGAAAACGGTACCTATGCATTTATACGTTAAATATTCACCTTATAGCACGCTTCCCGGTACCAATGTAACTAACAATCCATGTAATCAACTATGCTCAGGATAAAAATCGAAAAGGAAAAGAAGAGAAAACCAAAGAAAAACTATTTTTTTATTATTTAATTTTTCACTTTTCATGTTTGATTTAATTTTCATGTCAGAACCCGATCTTGATATCTAAGAAAAATTCGACTGTTGGAAATAAGAGAAAGCTCTAGGCTCCTTCCTGACATTCCTCAACAAGTACATACTTCTCTCTCTTTTTCGGTACTCCGAAATTTCAACTCATTCAAATTTAATTTTTTTCTGATTCAAATATTTGTCCATTATTCCTCCCTAAGCCTACAATCAACATGATGGAACGTGCGGTACTTGCGAGGAGCCGCGAGCTGTGCTCTCTACTTTGAAATGCACCAAACACCAGAGTTCTTTAAACCGTCTGTACACAGCTGAGCCAAAGGAAAATATGAAAAGGGTTCGTTGACAAAAGAAAATCACCAGAGGAAAGTTTAACGGGAATTTAATGCGACGAGACGCGCTTCTGACAGAAATAAAACAGCTTGGAAAACAAAACAAAAATGGCGAGTGTTGCGAAATCGAATGGTTTTCTGTTGAGTCACCCCCCCCCCTCAGTTTGTTGAAACTCACCTTGCAGAGAAAGATGCTCGTGAAAGATTTTATACTATGATGGTCTTTAACAAAATAGCAAATGGCTAGTGGCAGAGTAGAAGAAGGAGGAGATTCCAACAATCTGGTCAAAATAGAAAAACACAAAAAAGGAAACGCAAAAAATAATATGCAGCTGATCTGCGGCAGAATGATTTTGTATAGAAACTGGTGCAGAAGGGCCGCTGCTGGTGAGTCCTTCTGACCAGATGCGGCTTTCCTTATGTAAATTCTTTCAGGATGAGTCAAAGGAATCGGTTCTGAATGGCAAATGTTGTCGTTTTGTAGCCGAAATATGTACGATTACATATGTAGGTCTCCTGACCTCTCTTTGCAAATGATAAGATACATAGAGTTTCAAAGAGGTATACAGGATTGAATAGAGACAAAAATAGCTCTTTTAGAGGCATACAAATATGGAATGCGAACAGATAGAGATCAGATGAACAAGCAGATTCTGCTGAGTCACTGATAGATATCCTAGACTCCCAGAAAATTCAGAAGTTCACAAGAAATCTAATAAAGTCCTGGCTTAAATTCTTTGGGCAGGAAATTGCGGATTAACGAATACATTCACCAGCTCTGTTTAGGCGTCTTACGTAGAGAGTTGCTATGGATTCCAAAAGAAGCAGGAAAAACGCACATGTAGCCGGAACTGTCGGAAAGAATTTGACGGATATTGTGATTGGAAGGAAAAAAATAGAAACAATCGTGAATTTTGAAGCTTGCGAGTGATGAAATGTGAGAGAGTTCATTGAATGCGAAAAAGAAACAAGGTATGCAAACCAATATGGATGAGACCTGATCCTGGAAAGGCTTATCTCTTGTGACAGACAGTTGAAGCAGTTATCTTCCACGACAGCTGAGGAACTTTAATTTTTGAATATGACCATAGAAATGAGAGTTACTGCAAAAAGAAAGCGTGACAGGCAGGAAATTTCTCGGAAACTTTCAATAAGTGGACTTAACTAGGAACCCAAAAAAAAAACAATGTATACTACATAAGGACAAGTTAGATAAGAGATTTAAAGGAGAAATGGCAGAAATGTCCCAAGAGAAATTGTTGGAGCATGATCGGAGAGAGGTGAGCTTACTTCTGGTTCAGGAATTTTTCGGCAAGAAAAACAACGTTTAAAAATCTGTATTCGGGAAGTTTAGAGAGTGCGTCTGTGACTTTTCCAGCAATTACGGCTGCGTTGCGATGTCGGCCGACGGATCAGCTGATCCGATCGATGAGAGGACTTCGCAGGAAGCGCAGGGTAGGAGATTTTACTAAGTGACGGAGGGGAAACATAAAAATACAAGGAATCACACTATATACCTATTAGAAATTCCAGAGGACAGTGTAAAAATTTGATCAAATGGGATGATCAGCTGGTGTAGCAGCCGTAATTGCAGACAAAGTCCCAGACGCATTCTCTTAGCTACCCGACTGTACTGCCATACATTTCAGCTTTTACTGGCGCACATGTCAACCTTATTCTCACAACCGCAGTGATATTTTACCCTTCGATAGTTTCATGCGTTACCTCTCCTACAAGTGGATTAAAACACTACATTTACATGTGAGATTTTATTTATTTTTTACTAAATTGCTAAGTAAATTATGTGTGATTAGAAGAATGTTCGGAAGCAATAGATCATCTGGGACTGACTGACCAACTAACTCTATAGTTGCATTCTTCTGGAATGATTCCTCTGAAGGTACTTTGATATGACTTACGATCGGTGGGAAAAAATAGAATAAATAGCAATATAACCAAATATAATATGACGTAAAGTGGTAATAAAGCCTATAAATGAGTAGGACCCCAGCCACGCGATCAGATGAGAAATACAGAGAAGCGGATGAGTGCTGCGGGACGTGACCGTCAGCACTGAATCCCGCAACATTCAGCGCCGCCGTGTAAATAAGCGCCCGATCGCACGTGGCACATGGAAAAAAGCCCGGAAGGGAAAGAACCACGGAGGAGGAGCTGTCCTCGACACGTCGCTTCTTGCAGGGGTGTCTGTTTAGATTTTCAGCATTCAACTGGAAAGCATTTTTCATGACAGAATGGTAAGATCTGCCAATGACGCTTAATTCGTAAACATTCACGGAAAGATTATAGCATTCCCGAGAATCCAGAAAAGTCAATTTATTTCTGTACCTACAACATCCGTCTCCTTTCCAGGCTGTAGCAAAATTCTCGATTTTGTGTATTTTAGGCGATCGCTATAATGTGTGGTGATTTTTATGCTGTTTTACACCTTTTTTATCATGACTGGTAATTTGGCGAGTTAAAATCGTCATTGTCATTCGACAAATTTGCCAAAACTGTGGAAAAACCCTGTTTTACATGGCAGGTTAGAGCAAATTTTTAATATCGCAAAGAATTCCCTACTATACCTAATCTGTTTCATTAGAGGAAATCCATTTGGCCTCTTGTAGTGAGGTCCACGAAAGTTCTTAGGAAGGTTTTAAGCTTCTCGTGCATCGAGAATGGACGAGTTTCCTGAGCGAAACGTCAAATATGCTGCCGTATTCACCACTGAATGTTACCCATTACCGAGAGGAGTCCCAAGGACAGGGTATACCAATTTTTACGAGGGGAACTCGTCCGCTTTGGAACAGCGGCTGATTGATTACCCACCCAGGAAACTCTATGTACACCACTATGTTAACTGGTAGATTTGCGCCGAAACGGCCCGGATGCATAACTGAGATTACCCAGGATAAAAGTGTTAACGCCTACACAAACATGGGTAAGTCTCTGTAATGGGATGTGACGTTAACTCGTTTACCCTGAGTAATCTCGATGATCCATGTGGCTCCCGATGCATCGCTCAGGTTACCCATGGTAAACGTGTTGACCCCATATGAACAGATAACACGTTCACCCTGGGTAATCTCGACGATGCTCAAGTACTCGGAAAGGTGAGAGCCTAACAGGTGTCGTTACTTTTTGGCCAACGCAGCCCTCCGCGGTTGGTTCGCCACATATTTGAAATTACTTTAAAATACAAAAAATCTTGTACTCGTTAATTTTTATTTGTTTACTTTTATTATTATTTTTTGAATAATTTTTATTAATCATTTATTATTATAATTAATATTTTAATGATTTCTTTCCATCGGGGTCCCCGAAACAGCAGTAATCCCAATTTTTTCCCACGCCCCCCCTCCCG
>JARK01001464.1:391264-434955 GCA_000688135.1 Ancylostoma ceylanicum
ATTTTCTGCGTCCGCCACTGCATTTTAGGCATTCCCTGCACAGAGATATTGCTCCCCCATTCTCAAACCCTCGAATGTTCGACTTATTCGAACTCGAATATGTCTAGAATGTCACTCGGTCCTAACTATACGGGATTATTCCACCGGCTAGTTTTGATTCGTTTTGAACTGCACCAGAATTTACAACTGGAAGGATCGGCGGGGGTAAATTTGGGTACACTGACGGGTTTACCACAGGTAATCTCAATCATACATCCGGGACTGTACAGGTCTGGGTAACCCTTTACCCCATTTTCTCCCACGCTACGGGCACGAGGTTTCAAAGCGCAAGAAGCGGAAATCACAAACGGAAAGACCCACGTGGTCATGACGTCGCTTACCATAAATCAACTCATGCGCGACCTTTCAAAAACGCACATCCACATTCCTGAACACACGTGGTGAAGAAACTATCCGTCCAGGACACCCCACTAGTAAACACCAATAAGTCATCGCGATCGGTGACATTAATCACGATTACGGTAATTTTTTATGCTGTTTCTGTGCAATTTAGTAGTTTTTGTCTGTTTGGGAGCAGTATCTCACATTTCGGCACAAAACACAGAGAAATTCGACGCATAGGCGAGAGAATTGTGGCTTGGGTATGCAAGGTGTCTATACTCTCTACAGCGCTAGTAGCGAATCATATTCTTCAAATTTTTTCGGGCCGAGTTCCAAAAAAAGTAAAACGTAGTGCGGAAGATCAAAAATAGCCGTGAAACGGAAAACTGCAAACTCCGCACACCGCTGGGATCAAGTCATATTGTTATTGATCGGCGCATTCAGAAGATTTGGAAATACATATCTCCGTCATCCTCCAAAAATTCGATAAATTTTCCGAGCATAGCCACTTAAAGGTAAGGTCCGGTCAAAATTGAACAACGAACACTCCCTGGAACGTGCAATCCTTTCAGAATGATTTTTTTCCTACGATGCGACAATGGGCGATATGTGGGGCACGCCGTATAACGTTATTTGAAAGCAAGGACGCTGCAAACGTGCTAACGCCATGACAAGAATGGTCTATGGGAACACTTCGTTGTGAGACTTTTTCAGAGCTTTTACCATCGTTTCCGTCTAAGGCGTCGTCGTGGCGACAAATTCAGTAGAAACCCGTATAAACCGGTGGTTATGAAAAATTGAAGAATTCGAAATAAACCAGAAACTAAAATCAAAATTTTGATAAGAATATTACTAACAACAATATCTGAAGATATTTTTCCGCGCGAAATTTCCACGTATTCCATGGATTGGTCTTAAAAAACCCCTGACTAGGATTTCTAGGAGTCAATAGTCTTAGAAAGTTTCTAGGAAGCGGCCATGGAAAAAGAATACGTTTCTGAAAAGGAGAGAAATCTTTTCTGGAAATGCCCAAATTTCCAATGATCAAGATATTTTTTCCAAGGAAGAAGTACTAGCTTGTGAATCCCTTCGCTTCCGGTAAAAACATGGATTCGCCAAAACTACGTACGTACTCCCGTAATTTCATAAGGAAAGAAATTATTTGCACTGAATTCTCCGCAAATCCTGCAGGATTCGCAAGATCGTTGGTAACTAATACCGGTTTCAAAAATAGGCCTGTTGCTAGTAGTTCAACTGTTCAAAATTGCGTACATTCACGTCAACAAGACGTTTATCAAACTAGAAAAAGTATCAGTTGACCAGTTTTCCACAAGACAAGGTCAGCTGTTCTTTAAGCAACAACGTACACGACGACGCACCTTCTAGTATTTTCTCTGCTTTTCCAGAAAAAGTGAAAATATGGTTGAGCTCATGCTTTTGAAAAAATGCTTTGATGAACTACATCCTGTGAGTCATTACAGTTTTCTTCCCTGTTCTGTTTTTTGGAAAATGTAGGGTAAACTCGCAGACATAAAGTTATCAGCGGCGTCTTTGGCTTTGACGCCGACAATCTGGGGCGTCTTTCACATGGTTTCCGAGGCATCAACAAAGGAAGAATTTCTCAGCGCAATATTCGCTCGCGTCAGTTTTGTCTCCATTTTCCTGCCGTCTCCTATACATAGGTTCGTTTGCTTATTCCTGTACCCTTTCCTTCTCCTATATGTTGGCTCGTTCGTTGCATAATGCGTATGTTGTATTTTAATTCGAATATTCGAATTTGAATGAGTCAAAAATTAGGATGCTCGAAGGAGAGCAGCACAATCTTAGTGAAAAGGCAGAGAGGTCTTTTCCTTTCGTAGATAATCGGATTTATGGACCAGTTCTTGGATTATTGATCAAACTAATCAGAATTTTTGGCTTCTATTTGGTTTTAAGGGATGTGCTGCGTTATACCCATGAAGCGGGAGTGGCCAATGCGATTCGTCTATTCACGCCATCAGCCAATCGCATAGCTCGGCTCCGCCGCCTTTTCCAGGTATAACGCGGCACATTAGTCCTAAATACAGCATTTCTCTCTGTTGTCAACATACATGGTACATTTACAGTTTCTCTTCTCCATAGCCTATCTACCTAGTAATGATTTTGAAGATAAGGTTGTTCTAGAAAGCAGAAGAAAAAAGAAAAAAGGGATTCGTTCTACTCAGGTGGAAAAATTCGAGCAGATTAGGTGTATTTTCGAGCAGATTTCCCTTATTTTTTGCCCAAAATATTTCGCGATTACGCCCGAAAAATACACGTAAATCTCCAGAAAATAAGCGGAATCTGCCCGAACTTTTTCACCAGAGTATAAGCTACCGTTACATTCTTGAAACAGACTTGAACTCAAGTATACACTTCTGGGTGAGTTGGACTCAAGGTGAAGGCAAGTTTCATCCAAGTACAGGCAGGAATGGTGAAAAACAGCATATACGGAGGAGGTGAAAAACAGCATATACGGAGGACAGACCATATATTTAGTACGGATCAGGTAATGAAGTAGCGACCACTCAGGAAGAATCAGGGTTATCCTATAACCCGTTTGTGTACCATTATAGAACCTGCGCGAGTACATACAGTCTGCGGACGTTTAACCCATGACTATTATTATTATAAATCAACTTTCAAATGCCCTTGTAGTCGTTTGACAGAAAAACTGCAGCACCATTATGGCCAGGACTGGACAATTTACAAAATTTGCAACCAATGCCTAATTTTACCCTGGCACAATCGGAGCCCTAACCTTGTTGTGAGATTCATCAACGTTCCCGGAAAGGTTCTGAGCTTCACCCTCATCTAGGCTGGACGTATTTTCCTGGCAAAAGATAACATATCTTGATATTTTGGGTATCACTTGCTTCCTATGAATGAGGGAAGTTACCCGGAGAGTGTACACTCATTCTTAACCAAAAATTAGCCTGCTTAAGAAAGGTAGGGGGTCCACTATGTTTCCGTGAACGTTCATGAATTCCACCACTGCTCAAAGTTATGGCATGGGTTACAAACGCCATGAAATCGCTGAATCAGGCGCAAGCACCTCTATCGACGAGCTGTCGGGAGCAGCTGCGGTTTCTTGCAGCACCATCATTAAAAGTTCAATATTCTTCTGCTTATATTTCAACATGAGTCCGTACGTCTCTTCAAGCGCTTGCGCCCCTATGTTTAATAAGTATGAAAGCATAAATTGGCCCATAGTAAACAAACACTTCATCCAAGTTTCATATGACATGTAGCGCTTGCCAGTGGAGAAGCTTCCTGCTTACTTTAGGAGGCTCAAGTGGTTTATGGCCTCTTTACTAATTAAACTGAGACGAACTACAAATATTTTGAAGAGCAGACGATGGCAGAATACCAAAAAAAAAGCCAGACAAAAGAAAACAGTGAAGCGCTAAGTCAAACACTCGAGTCGGAGTTAGCTATAGGCTAAACAAAAGCCGTGGAGTATGTAGCTGTCGGCACAGGAACTAGTAATTCCTCTCAGTGAGTAGCCGCAATGCAGTATTCTTATCAAGAGAGCCAATAACCATTAGAGCCTTCGAAAAAGCTCGCTATAGCTGCGTATTGATTACAAAGGGTTACTTACGAAAAAACCTCTATCTAGAACTCAAAGAAAAGGCTAATGGAGCAGCCCAAGAGATCCCAACCAAGCTCTGGAGTCTAAAACATTTTTTTTCGGTTGGGAGTAACGGTTGGAACGGTTGGAAGTAGCAGGAAGAATAGGAATAGTAGCAAGTAGAAAGTAGTAAGTAGCCAGGAAGAATAGGAATCCTGCACTGGTCCATGCTAGGGAACTGTTCAAAGAAAAAAATTCAAACTGTGGTTTTTGGCTGCAGAAACGACTTTTAAACTCAACTGAACCTGAACTCAATTGAATCCAGTGAAATTTTGTACGAAAGTGCGATGAGTACGAATCAAATGAGTACGAAATCCAGGAACTGTTTGTCCGGGGTAAACAACTCGGTTAGCGCTCAAGAGCTCTCTTATATACCTAATGCGTTACTACGGCAACCATCCCTTAGATCTATCTCCCCAGTTTCAGCTTTATTTCCAGGATCACCATTATTCATCTGGTAATCAGACTGCCGAAAGGATCAGTAGCCTCGAATGCTACTACCTTCTAGAGACGCACGTACATGATCTAATAGCATTTCCTAAGAAGTGCGAGCATGTCGACTGATGACGTCGCCAGTGTGTGTTCTACGTAATTGCACTAGGCTTCGAATCGTAGACAACACTCACTCACTCACAAGGCGACGAACTGCTTCCGTCGCTGAACTTATGTGTGAACTTACTCACATGGATGGACTCTTGAGGAACTAGGGGTGGTCGCTCTATGGGGGCTCGACAATCTCGTGGTTGTGAGCTCTTAACAGGAGCATAGGTGCGATATTAGGAGCTGAGATTTCCCCCCCCCCCCTCTATCACCAGGACTAGGGTACGGCCGACCCCTTTACTAAGGCAAAGAAAGGGTGAACTGGGCTAAGCCCTGGTAAAAAAGCAATAATTGAAGTAAATTGGCAAGGTAACGAAGGTGAATAATATGATCAAGAGAAAAAGTTAGAAGTACGCAGAAAGAAGGAATATGCATGTGAACGAGAAAGGAAGGGACGGAAGCCGGTGTCAGAATTTAGGATTAGAGCATTTGAATAAGTAAATGTACATATGTGAAATCTGTGAATCTGCTTTTTGTATGAGAGTAAGCCGGAAGTTTCTAAATGTTATAATTAGGAGGAATGTTTCTGGTCCTCCTTAGACGTCTAATCACAGATCTTTTCCCAACGTTAGGTTTCATCGTAGCCTTCTTTCGTTTATTTACACCGTATAATGTATTGTATGATGTATCCGTGCAATAATTTAGGGTGTATCATCGTGAGGGAAAAGAGGGTGTAACCAGACGACTCTGATTGGCGCATCTGAGCCGGTCGTCACGCCCACCTGCTTGACTCGTACGGCGCATATGGCGCTAAGCACAAATAGACCATGTGTCATGGGATTGACGCCGTTCGAGTTCAAACAGATGGGCGTGGCGGGCGGCCCGAATTCGCCAATCAGAGTCGCCCGGCTACGCCCCTTTTTTCCTCACGATGATACACACCCAATAATTTATTGTATGGCGCGCGATCCATGCAATAGAGCATCAACCAGGTGTAGTAAGGCGAAAAAAATTGTTAAAAAAAATAAAAAAAAAACAAACAGGATAATGTCGAACCATCCCATAGAGAAAACTCAGGAGAGAAACCTCGTAAGGGCTTTCTAAACAATTTGAAACGCTTATGCCATGCCTAGGAGGATGCGACTCTATCAACGACATCTTAGAATAATTATAAAAAAATGGACATATACAAAGGCAGTGAATCTTCTGAAACAGGAGAAGTAACATCAACGGTTCGGTCAGCAAAAGAAGAGCAGGTCGGTAACGAACTGTTGGCAGAGACACAAAAAATCGAGAGAAAAGCTGTCACAGTGATGAAATCAATGAGGAACAGCAGTAAAATGCCATCGTTTGGAAGTTCACGAAGCTCAGAGACTCCTTTTTACTTTATGATCAGAACTCCAAACTATGTTTAAAACTGTACAACCTGTAAAAATATACACTTCTAGACTTATATAACTAAAAACCTATAAGATAAAACTGCGAACTTCATGTATGAGAATCTTTAACCTCAAAATTTCAGAGGTGTTTTGGAAAATGAGTGTGGAGTATTATGCCTAGAGTGGGCGGTGCAGACAGGCAATACGATTGGCTGATTCGTTAAATTGGCCAATCGGAGAGCTCACCCGCACCGACCACTCAAGCGCTTATATGCATCATTGAGATTACTTAGAAATAAATCAGATCAAGCACATCAAATTTGCAGAAATACTGGTGAACATTCTTCATGACATCTAAGGAGTTGAAAGAATTTTTTAAAAGTATTGTAATTCGAATGAAGGGGTAGCGGGCGAATTCCACACGTTCGTAGCTGCGTTTTTACGCGGGTACGAGGCAACTCGTTTGGCTCTTTGTCTTCGCGCTGCTTGCCCTCCCGCCACAAATATACACTCCAGACATCTCGTCAAATATAAACTACTCTGTCTGCTCTAACAAGGGGATCTTATTAGTTCTGGGACACTTGTTTTGAGGAACCTACTGCCTCTCATAGTTAAGGTAAGCTGAGATAAATTGGCAAGAAGACAGGCAATTTATGAACTTGCCGAAGCCAGAAAACCTCAGATAGATCAGCCGAAAGCCGACTGTTGGCTTGAAAATTACCTACAGATCTCAGCATTTCGGGTGAACACTTGTAGAAGTTTACCATTCAAATTCAATTTCTATGAGATAATTGCTCTCAAGTGTGTAAACTGAGGTTAAAAATACACGGAAGGGACATCAGATAAAGGCTCACATGAACAAAAATATGATTTCAAACACAAAAATTCCATTCGCCTCCCGTTTTTCCTCAAATTGAACCACTGGTGATGATAGTAGCCGTGGAATCAAGAACTGCTACCTAAATTTGGATTGAAGTGTCAGCAAATTGACTAAACCAGCTTTACTGGTTGAACTTGAGTTAAATACTTGCTAAAATAGGATCCTAAAACGCTAAACTTCAATGTACTCTACTAAATACAGGAATTCTATTCTGGGAATGGATGTGGGAATGTCTAAGCCTATAATAGGTTCCTCGTTTGCGAACCCTTACCACCGGAACCCGCAGTACCAGATCGTAGAACAGGGAAGGAATAGCTACGAGTGGTTCACTAGATCCTCATATTCCCTCATGCCCCAAAGTAATTATCGCAATGATAATGATTACTGGACTTCTTTTGGGAGAAGAGTGGAAAAAATTAAACCTCTATGTGCTGTTTCTTGCCTCAGTTTTGCTCGCTTATGTGTCAAAAATGGGTTCTATGTTCTCGGCCAAATTTGGTCTCCGAGATCCATTCACAGAAGGAATGTAAGGCAAAATTCGCTCGTCCTAATCAGGGTCATCATGGATCCTTTCTGACAATCTACACAAATTCTCTCAGCCCTAGTTAGGCTTAGTCAGGTTGCCCTGTTTAATTTATTTTCTAGTAACATTTTTTAGAAGAATGAAACCCGACAAAAATTTGCCCAAAATTTGGTGGACAGGCCTAAATCCAGCCTCCAGAGGCTAAAATCCACCATGTTGGACAAGTCAGAATCAAGCATAAGGTTGACACAAAAGAGAAATATGTCGACAAAACGAACGGAAGTAGAACCTGAAAGCTTCCAAGCAGCGGATACGTGAGGGGTCACATGCTTTTTATTCTCAGAAAAAAGCACGTTATCTCTCGATGTCATGAAGAAATACGTATGTGCACGCACACCCTCATACCACAGCTTTGGATCGATGGCTGCTTCAGCATTTTTTTCAAAGGCGGCCACTGGTGGGAAAGCTTCATGGAATTCCGATGGCACTCGGGATGGCATTGTCCATGAAGGTCAGTGCCTAACAGCTTATTCATTCATACTTCATATTTGAAGTGTGTCACCAAAGAAAGACAGTAATTCCACAAAGTAAAAATGGAATACGACATTGCCAATTGAAATGTTCTGGTTAAAGGAGAAAAAAATTAGAACCAAAAATTCTGCTGTAGAGATTTACTAGGTATATCCAGAAAATTCAAAGCAGTGTGTACAGGGTGGCGAGCTGTTTGCCCGATGGGCGTGTCCATGGGCGGAGCCTAATCGGGCAAACCGCTACGCTACCGGGCAAACCGCTACGCATTCGGGCAAACTGCTACGAATTCGGGCAAACAGCTATATGATCGGACAAAAAGCTAGAGTGAAGAAATTTCAGAATTTATTGGATTGAGTAGCGAGAATAAGAGAAAATCACCCAAAAACATAAGAAAAATAGCCGGATTTTCTGGATAGAAAGGAAATCGGATCGAAATGAAAACTGGCCCATGTTGAGCATTTGAAAAGCTCGTCACTATACGAGGCGCGTACCAGCCATTTTCCTTTTTTCTACCGATTTTTCTTTTAAATTGTAACGTTATTATTTAAATTTGTGTTATTTAAAGCGAGCGATCCATTCTTGGATTTGACAGAGCATTCTTATCGTTTGTCTAAAATCACTTGCGCAGACTTGCGGTGGACATGTACGCCCTGGTTACACACATTCGTCTTCGCACCTCCAGAGGACATGGCCCTCAGGCAACTTCCCACCTCTGCATTAGGAAACTAGGGCTCAGATCAATGCCGAGATTCCTGTATAAATAGCCTGGTCCCAGAGTAGTCGTCACTATCGATGAGCTTCACTGTCGCTGGGATTCTGGGCATTTCCGAAGAATGAAGAAAAATAAATAAATAAATAATAAAAAACCGCTCAGCTTTCCTACTAGTATAAATGGTATCCTAGATAAAACTGGAAGAGAGTATAGATATATTTTTCAAAATGCTTATTTCATAGATCCATGCCTGTCGTGTATAATGGATAAAATTTTTTTCGGTTGTTTTGGACATCTTAGCCATACTAGAAACCCTAAGAAAGCTTCCGATAAGCCTAAACATTTGCCCGATCATGTAGCCGTTTGCCCGAATTCGTAGCGGTATGCCCGGTAGCGTAGCGGTTTGCCCGATTAGGCTCCGCCCATGGGCACGCCCATCGGGCAAACAGCTCCACACCCGTGTGTACATTAGGTCAACTACTGTCAAGAAATTTGGATTACAGATCACAGTTGCCAGTGTTACGTTTCATGCCACTTGTATTTGGTGCAGGTGCTGGGAAATGACAAGGATTTATGGTCTCTATGGATCTTGCACAACCATTTGAATAGAACACTAATTATCGTGGGAGCATGTACAAAAGCGCACAAATAAATTAATGATAACTCTACTGGCTAAGAGGGGAAAACCAGCAAGGGGTTTTCAGAAGGCAATTACGGAAACCGGAAAAACGCAATGAGTTCAAGTAAATGTCCCGAAATGAGGTATTTCGTAGCAAGAATATTATTTGAGAAAATTGTGTCATAAGTATGGAAATTCGCCAAAAACTGTCACGATGAAGATTTCCCATTTGAAAAGAGCCTTACTTTCTTTCTAGCTTTCATTTTTCTTTATTTTCTTCGATTCTTAAGAAATAAGTATTTAGCGACATATTGCAACAGCATGACGCCGTAGAATGAATGGAAGCTTCCATTTTTACTGAACTTTCCTTGGGCAGACAAAAATTAAGCAGAACTTGCGTGTTCTTCTTGTATTTCTTTCGAAAACTTCTTTCCAAAAGAAAATAAGTGAGAAATAAGAGAAGAAGAAAAATGAGGAAACATGAGGAAGAATGGAAATAGTTTTGCTAGAAGCTAGGAAATTTTCGCTGGTTTTGCTGAATCCACATGAACTCATGCGAAAAAAAAAAAAGATTCTGCTCGAATAGGCAATTCCTATGAATTCAATCATAATCGACTGGAATTCATCCGAAAAATAAGCAGATTCAGATTGAAAGCGTACTGATTCCGCTCAAATTCTTCATCGTAGAAACCTCTCCCGTCTCTCATACAAAATTTTTTATGCCATGAGTGCTTCGAAATAATTTGAAAGAGATTATACTTCAAAGGGCAGCGAGTTATTAAAACAAAGAACAACGTGTAAATGGGAAATTCTAGAGATCTCACGAGTATCCACGAATCCCTTTTCCATGCTTCCTTATTGTTTAAAGGAAGGAAAATAATTTTCTCGCTAAAATTTCAACCATAACGCTGAAAAGCGCTAACTGCATCTGCTCCAGGTCGCGCCGTAGCTTTTCAAGAATCATATCAGTGACGCTAATAGACGCTACTCTTCTCTTGGAACTGGTTCAGCATTTCAAAGAAACCAAAGAAATGACATCATAATCGATCAAGCCCAGAGTGATCATTGAACGGCAGGAAATCATGCAATGCTAAGACGCTCACACAAAAAGCAAACAGGTGACTGTGAGAGCGCGAATGAAAAATACCAGAAGAAAGCAGCGACGTCAAAAAAAGCAAGAAAACTTTGGGAAAGCCTCCGAAAAGTAAGGGTTCCTGGAAACTGTGAAAGTGGGAAAATCACTAATTGGATGAAAGAGCCGAGCAATATTTTTCTAGGGCTCAAATAACAGTGGCAGGACGCGAATGGATAGAATTAGAGATGAAAAGTGAAAGAGAATACAGCCCTAATCGTTACAAACAATCAATGAACTAAACGAAAACATTTCGCTGAGCGCTCTTATAGAAAAACCACGATATAGCCTATGAAATGAATCATCGACGAATCATCACTGAATAGAAAGAGAAACGTCACTGAACGAGGGCATCACTGCGTGGCAGACGTCATAAAACACATAAACTATGTAAGCAAGACGAAGTGGCCGCAGTGATCAATGGGATCAGTTGTCCGCTCCGACAGCTCTTTGGATTTCGAAGAAAAAAAGCGACAGAAAAGCGCGCGACAAATCGATCTCCAGCGCGCTCTCAGCTGAGTACGCCCATGTGCGAGATAGCGTCATAACGGAGTACTCCGAGAACATTGATTGAAGTAGGTCAGATGCAGAAGCACTACGGAGTAGTGGGCCGATGGCATAGAGAGGAGCAGGAGAGTGAAAAGCCGACTGATGAAAAGGAGCGGTGGCATCCAATGCAGGCGTAAAAACAGATTGAGTGACAGAGGAACATGTAGACAAACAAAGAGATAATGAAGTAGATGAAACTGGAGAAAGGAAAAGAGATGGAAAAGAAAACAGACACATAAACAGACAGCGGGCAGACGGACAGACAGGCAACCTGAACAGAGAGAGAGAGAGAGAGAGAGAGAGAGAGAGAGAGAGAGAGAGAGAGAGAAAGAAAGAAAGAAAGAAAGAAAGAAAGAAAGAAAGAAAGAAAGAAAAGGTAGGGACAAAAGGAGACAGTCGGTTAAGCAGACAGGTGGATAGATAGGGAGACGGACAAGCAGAAAAGCAGACAGATGGGAAAACAGACAGATAGACATACAGAGAGGCAGGCATAGGTGGATATATGTACAAAGAGGTACATAGACAAACAGGCGCGTGCACAGACAGACACAGAGACGGGCAGACAGACCGACAGATATACACACAGATAGGTAGACAGACGTACGGACAGAGTGCAGACAGACACAGAGAGACAGACAGACGGATGGACGGACTTGCAGGCAGAGAGATACACAGAACGGACAGGCAGGCAGACAGACAGACAGACAGGGAGAGAGAGACAGACAGACACAGACAGACAGACACAGACAGACACAGACAGACAGGCACAGACAGACAGGCAAACAGACAGACAAATATACAGACGAACAGACAGACGGACGGACGGACGGACTTGAATATAGATAGATAGACAGAGCGGAAGGGCCGACAGACAGACAGACAGACGCGCAAACAAATAAACAGATACATGGGCAGAAAGACAGATAGACAGATATAGAGACAGACAAATAGACAGACACACACAGACACAGAGACAGAAACATAGAGACAGACGGACGGACGGACTTGCAAACAGGTAGACAGACAGAGCGGACGGGCAGACAAATAGACAGATAGAAAACAGACAGACAGACAGACGTGGCACAGACAGACACCAACACAGACAGACAGAGAGGCAGACAGAAGGACATATGGACGGACGGATTTGCAGACAGATAGATAGACAGAGCGGATGGGTAGACAGACAAACAAACAGACAGACAGAGAGGCAGACAGACAGACAGATAGACGGACAAATACAGACAGATAGACATACGGACAGACGGACGGACGGATGGACGCGCAAACACACAAACAGACGCTCAGGCAGATAGACAGATAGACAATCAGACAGATAGATAGACAGATAGAGAGACAGACAGACAGACACAGACACAGACAGAGAGGCACAGACAGACACAGACAGACAGAGACAAACATATACAGACAGACAGAGAGACAGACAGATAGACAGACGGACATACAGACGGACGGACTTGCAGACAGATAGACGGAGCGGATGGGCAGGCAGACAAACGGACAGACAGACAGAGAAACAGACAGACAGTCAGACGGACACACGGATATTCAGAGAGACGGACAGACGTACATTCAGACAGACGGACAAACGGACAGACAGAAGGACATACGGACGGACGGACTTGCAGACAGATAGATAGACAGAGCGGACGGGCAGACAGACCGGACAGACAGACAGACAGACAGACAGACAGACAAGCAATCAGATGGAAGCAGATAGATGTGGAGAGGTATAGAGAAATGAGAGAGAGAGAGAGAGAGAGACAGAGAGCGTAGATCGCGATAGGAGCATTAGAAACCAATTATTTTGTGACATTTTTATGAAAAAACATATTGCTACTTTCTTTGTGGAACCCTTCTTTGCCAATAGTCAATATAAGCTGCACTAAGCTGTAGTTCCCAGCGCGTCATGGATTTTTTGCCACATTTCCATAGTGCAACCTGAAGTTGCGTAAGCGACAGCTAGCAATTAGCAGTGAGTGTGGGAAAGCACATTATTCCGTTTTCCACCAAATTTGAAATACCCTGGGGTTTCGCTAGGATTCAAATGAACAGGCAGACACAAACAGGAAGGAAAAGCTACTGACTTCTCCGCAGTTCAGTTCATTTTTTCAGCTTTACACTTTACTGTTCTGTCGGGCAGCTGCACGACCAGGCCACTTAGTGACAGTCATTAAACATATGTGCTCCATAAAACCCTGGAAAAATGATTTTATTTATGAGACACAATTTTTCTCTGGCAAAGCCCTGCCTAGGCCGCCATCGCCACCGCCTCTCTCCAATTTTCCGTAAGCGCTCTTGGAGGTAATGGGATTCGCAGAAAAAAGTTCTAGAGCTTTTGGAAGCAGTGCGCAATTGTGCGCAAAAAAAACTGATTCTGGGAGTGGAGCGCGAGAATATAGAGAAATTATGAAGAAAAAAAAAGAAGTATTACCAGGATTATTAACATATTGCTCCGTTAACATTCATTTATCCATACCGTTTCGCTCGCAATATTATGGAATTCATTAGAATGTTAAGTTGGTTTCTCCCTCAAAAATCTCTCAACGAGTTACTAGTTCTCTCTTAGTCTCCTTATTGTGGAAAATAACATTGAGCCCCGGCAAAATGATTCAACTAGAAGAATAAATGAATAATTAAGGCAAAATCCAAAGAGTGATGGCGAGTTACAGCGCGTTTCACAATTATAGGATTACTCCAAACTCCAGGAATCGCAGCAGTTGAAGATTTTTCTGCTCTAGTTGGTAGATTCTCTTCCTCAGAAAAAAAAAAAAACTTCTGTAGCAAGGCTGTTTTCTTCTGCGCCTGCCAGGTTGATAGGTGGGATAGCTTATTATGAGGGCCTCACTTTTCAAAGGTAACGTCTCCTCCCGAGGTCTGAAAGTGGTATAGTCCTTGTGCGCAATCGGTGGAAAAATTTTGAGCGCGCAGAGCCTGCGGCGGGTGCGCGTGCGCATCCCGCTTGTAACAGCAGTCCGGCGTCTTCGCTCAGCTTTTCGAGGACTACTCGGCTAGGATTCATGGACGTATAACCAAGCAAACCCAGGCTAGCAAACCAACTTCCGCGTACTGAGTCTCCTCTTGCTGCGTAGTCTGTGCAGGAGCATCCACGCTAACCATCGTTGGTTTGCGTGGTTAACGTTTCATGAATCCCAGCCCTGATCGCTCATCGCTCTCGGTGAGTCTACTCGACATCGTCCCAACCACATCTTGTAATCTCTCAGCAAAATTGCACAACCTACAAGTTCTTCCGCCATTTCAATGGATTTCGTCCGCATCGAATGGCGACGTTCCCTGGACAAATAAGTGGCAACATGCGCTCAAAATGGTATATGCGCCAGAGATAGATAGTTAGCAATATATAGCTCCAGGCCACTGTTGGACAGAGAAAGTCGGAAAAAAATTGGGCGTGGGAAAAAATTGGGGTCTCCGCCAAAGTGGGGACCAGGCGGAGGATAAAAATGATAAACCATTAATTTAAATATTGAACAATTAAAAATTATCATTCAAAAAATGATAATAGAGATAAACAATTAAAAATTAACTAATACAAAATTTTTGTCCCCTGCCCTCTCCTGCGTCGGCCACTGCTCCGGACATAAAAGGCAGGGAGTCATTTTAGACTGACGAGCACTCATTTCCGTTGTTCACCTTTGGATTTCGGGCGGAGATCCAAAATACCTCTAGCACCTTCCTTGCTGAGCGGTGAGGTTCGTAGGCCAGAATTGTGCACATAACGTTGAAGTGATGATTGCTGGCTCAAGTCACGAATAGAGCAATGCCACTTTCAGGCCTTCGATAAAGACGCTGTGTCGAAATGTCAGGCCGTTTCGTGAATAAAGCGTCCACCTAACAGCCTGTGTGGCAAAATATTATAATATCATCGATTACTGAAAATGCCCAGGTTCAAGGATCAAAGAACATGCGCATTAACGTTAAAGTCTTCATCATTGTGGTCTTCATGTCTATGCCTTCAGCCGATATCAAATTGCATTGTCGCTTACTAATAGAATATTCGTTCACCCGTACGCTGAGAACGCGAACGGTTTTCCCGATATAACATGGAGCGAGAATTCTGACCCAGAGGGTGATGGGGGGAGGCAGCAACTTCGCTAGACACCAATGTGATCTCAGGAACTAAATGATGCATCTAATACCTGGGAATGCACATCTGGGAGCGACCTTATAATTGTGAAACATACTACGCTCATTTACGAGATAGTTGAATAGTTGAATATAAATACTACTCGTCATTATCCTAAAAGTACATATTTTGCCTAATATTACAATTTGCATCTTTTTGTTCCTCTGAACATCGGCAATGTGATTCTATTTTATCGTGTGGGCGCTTCTATGTGAAGTTCTCCGGATAGAGTATTCATTATTTAATTGAATGCACTATTTATTATTCAAGCTTTACGTTTCGGCGCTCAGAATTTCAGAGGCGAGTAACGAGGTTGGATAAGAAAAATCTAACGCCAAACTCGTTAAGCACCCCACGACCCCGTGCCAGCTTCTTGATATTGTTAAATTATCAGAGACTAAGACATCACAATGCTAAAGATTAACTCACCCTTTGTTCTACCGGAAGTGCATAGCGCACGTGACTGTTGAGTAGCACGAATGAGTAGATACTGCCATGTATAGACGGGAATTACAGATACTAGATTGGATCTGTACATGCAGTAACAGGCAGTTTATAGCTCACACAATGGCATGGATAGCAAGAATTGGTTTGTTATCGCCAGACATTAATTTTTATTGTCCTCTGAAGGACATCTGACTGAGATCCAAAACTTTTTCCTCGCTGATATGCCTGTTTCGTGGGCCTTCTTTTTCGCAGTGTGATTCATTCTTATGTCTTCCGAGCAATGGTGCCAAGATTCCACGCCGTTTATCTTCGAGGCGTTCTTTAACCCTCACTCCAAAGGATCTTCCGGCTTCTCCAATTCAGATAGCGCCGCATGCCAAGCACTGGATACTGTAATTTCCATCTATACTTAGCAGTAATCACTGATTCGTATTACTTGGCAGTTCGCTGTGGTAAGCACTTCCAGTGGAATAGGGCAGGAGCCGATCTTAAGCTACTAACTGTGGTGTTTTTGCCTTTGGTACTGTTAACGAATGGAGAAGCTGGCACATCAGGGTGAGTTGTTTCTCGGCTTAGGCGTTCGGCACTCCTTTTTCTAGAATTTCTACTTTTTTCACCTTTTATACTCTACTTGTTCTACTAAACGTTTCCGCCTACCAACCCAAGTAAAATTAAATCCTTCGCTAGTAACTAGTGAAGCTAATCCCGGCAGACTTATTTGCTCTACGAGAAAATTCTCCAGACAGTACTTCGGGAATGTGTCCTCATGTTTCTCTCTCAGCAATCACCTAGAATTCGAGCCATATCAAAGAGCATCCGAAGAATCAGCCCCGACCTGCGCCTGGACACTTGCGTGCTCGGGTGTCAAGAAGAGACGCTTGCAATAGACACGCCACATCCTTGGGTTTCTACAACAGTTTTACCAGGCTGTGTGGGAGGGTGGGCTAAGTTAGTCAATGTATCCAGGAGTCTTCCTCTCTGGACTATGTCTCATTGCTTTACAGTGGCCGATAAATAATTTATCGCTTCACTCACGGGATTGACAGTGAGCGCTCGTGGATGGTAAGCTGTCTAGTTGATGTGATATCGTTCTTCGGCTCCACATGTCCCACAGAAGAACCTCATTAGAATATGCCTACAGTGAACTCGGCCGTTGATAAGGGGAGGAACCGTGGTGAGGGTAGTCTGGTTGTCTGCTGCACCTCTAGATGCAGCGGGAAATCACAATGTATCGGCTTTCCTCTGCATCTCTGCCCGGCAGGCTCGCTGTCTCTGCAGCAGACAACCAGAGTGTCCGCGCCGCCGTCCCTCCGCTAGTCTACGGCCGTTTGGAGTTCATCTTACCCCACTATCTTTCTTGGACGAGAACTAACTTTTCTGGGTTTCGTTTATCTTTCTTGGACTGGAAAAAAACGCCTCTGAATTTGATCCAACGACTATTGTTGTTAAAACTCTTTGTCGCGGGAGTTATGATCAAGCTCATCATCCATAGCCACTTGATCAGGTGTATTTAACCTCTTCTACGTAAACTTTCTCTAGCCAAGACTACATCAGTCGTTCCTGTGCTTCCCAGCGAATTCTCAGACTAGCCAAGATGATCTTTCCTTGCTTATGGTTGAACCGCTTGACAAAAGTGTACCGGCATACGTGAAGCTTACTCTGAGAACCTCATTGACACTAGAGATCAAATGGAGGCCATCAGTATAGAACTGCATGAGTTTGTCTAACTCCTTATGCTTTGGCTATGTATGACTAGCCACTGCATGTACTTGTACATGTCCAATAAATAAAATAATAAGTGAATTATCGAGGCAATTCTAATTCCACCTTGTTACAGGACTCTGAAGACGGTGAAGTTAAATAAATTTGCGACTGAGATCAAAAAATATTCAGCTAAAACTCTGAAAGGCGCATATGCGACAAAATACTTCCCTATCAAATTTGAACACCTAGAAATCTGCTAGAAGTGCAACAAAACAAATTCTATCCTAATTTTTGCTACATAAGTAGAAGAAAAGAGCCAGAATATCCACAAAACTACGAAATATGTGGCTCGCAACAGCTCAATTACAATCGCCTAAAACTCTAGAATCCGCCCCTCTGCGTGCCATCTGTCCCACCGCCTGGATCAGCTGGCGCCTGCATTTCCCCATTAACTGCGTCAGAATACTTCAGCAAGGTACTTCTTCATACGCAAAAAGTGTCATTATGTGACAAAAATCAACATGAGAAACAATTCCCGTGCGAAACAGACATGCAAAAGGTTCGGGCTGTTTGGAAATGCATGAAAAAAGGAAGAGTATCGGCCATCATGGGTACCTCCTTGGAACCGAGGTGTGAGAAGAAGCAACTGTCATTGCAATCAGAGAACGAGTGATGGAAATGGTAAGCTAAAATGAAGGTAGGGCACGTACAGTTCTATTGCTACATGCCATGGTACATACAGTGCCGGCCAGAAATATACAGCCTTTTCAACTTTCCTCCATAACTTTTGTTAACGTAAATCTTGACTTACCATGAAGCGTTGAAGTTCAAATTTTTATGATAGTTGTAGAGATTCAAAATTCGTTGAAGTTAAAAATCTGAACTTCAATGTAGTTTTCGTATAAGGATGATGCAATTAACAATAAATTCACCATAGCAAAATAAAACTGTTATTACTGTAGTAGTTATGAGACCGTGGGCTTCTCTAGGTAACAAACATTGTGAGACCCATTTTCGCTCATTAATTTATGTCCTAAAAAGTCAGTACACTTGAGTAAGCATTTTTTGAGCTTATCAGTAGGAGAAAAAGGTTGAAATTGACTGTTTTAGTGGGCACCATTTATAATGTTTCTCCTCGATTATTCGAACATTCGAATCTTCTGGTAACTCCTCAATTGACTGATTAGGTCACGTGGTTTCCATTCGGTTCCAAGTATGCTATTTGCTTTCGTTTCTGCACAAGAATGTTCGTTTTGCGCACTCTTGTGTGTTATCTTGATCGCTGTGGAATAAAATGTCACTCCACGTGGGAAAAAACACACGGAAGGCGCATGGAGTCTTAGAAATCGACGGGAAACTCGAACCAGCTTATTTTCCTAAGCATATCAATGGGAAAATAGCATGTTCCTAAACTAGCCGCTTCAAAATCTCAAGCCTGAACCCATTTCCGAGACCTCCGTGTTGTCTGGGTGAGTTCCCAGATAAGACGTCGTATAGTAGTTGCACGTGTGCCTGTTGAAATGTTTATGAGATCATAGAGCGACAACTCTTGGGGCTACCGTACGTTAGCGGTTTTTACGGATTAACGGCCAGCGATAATTGACAACGTTATCGGCGTCGCCATAATCACGTTAGGCTTGTGCATTTTTCTTGTACGACACGTCGTTGCGACGATTGTACTTTGCCTTTTTGAGCTCGTGCTTGTTAGGTAGAGGGTTGTCTAGCGAAATTCCGAAGGATTAAAATTGTAAATGGCACTTGAAAAACGTTTTATCGCATGTTGATAAGTATAAGTAGGATTAGAGGCCTTCTCCTCAAGAGGATTCTCCTTTCGGCATGTAATATGACTTTTTCCAAATGATAAACAAAAATTCTGCACCAAATAGTGCTACAGAGCTGCTGATAACCCATTCCTGAGGTCTAGGGCCGTTACAGAGGGCCTCCTAAAATGAAACCTCAGAAATTTTGAGCGTGGGTAAAACGAAACAGCTACCATGGAGAATTTGAGGGTCAGGGAGAGAGAATTCGAAGGCCAGGCTGAAGTATTAATGCCGCCTGATCCTCTCAAAACAGCAGAATGGTCAATATTTTTGTGACAAGTCATTCTGACAAAAACTTCGTCGAACTGTTGAAGCCAGCTGGTGCAGCCATGTCCCTACGCATGTTGCTGAAGGACAGCAGTCGTGGAAAATTTCCTATTTGAGTTTTTTTGCCCTAATCCTAGGATTTCGAGGACGCATAACGCGTGTTCAAGGGTGAAAATGCTCGAAACACGCGAGCAATTCAAGAAATCGTGGTGCTGGTGCCGTGCGTTACCATGCTGGAGCAAATGTTCTCGATAGGCCCGTATGGTCCCGGCACGGAAGGAAAATGTCACATCCAAAATGCCTGCGTAGAAATGACCAAGATTGCGTAAATGGGCGCGTCGTAGGGAGCGAATGCATGCATGTGCACTATTCCACCGAGTGCGAAAGTTTGAGAAGCAGCAGACAGAAAAAGAACGCGAAAAAGTGTGCAGCAATTCGAGAGGGTGGCGAGAAAAGCAGAACAAATACTCCCCTATCATGGCGTTTGGAGCAGACTATAAATGGTTGTTGCGCTAATGTTTGTGAGTAGAGGATCTCCTTTATTCTATGTCATCGCTGTCGTATACCCTAGCCGAGTATCCTACCATCTATCATCTATAGTGAGCGTCGATGGCGGTGGCCCATCCGCGGTCTCGACAAGAACGCCGTGCAACCGTGCCGCGCGCGCCGGAATCGATGTCATCTCCTGCCGTTATGCTTTTTCTAGCGAAGAAACATGAAAACAGGGGAAAAAGATCACCAACTTGGGAAAAAAGCGCCTAGAAATAGCACTTCGGCGGCTGACAACATCGATTCCGGAGCGTGCGGCGCGGTTGCGCGGCGTCTTTGTCGAGGCCGCGGATGGGACACTGCCATCGACGCTCCCAGTATCTCGCATTCGCTTCACATATGCTTTTTCGATTGAATGGGTAATTTCGAAAGGCGTTGCCTTTCGAGAGAAATTTCACCAGACTGAATTCCACTTGAGAGATAGCATACAGGGACATAATAGAAACGAATAAATAGCATTCATATATTCAAAAAATGAATCAGAACAATAAAAGTCCACAGGAAAGAAGGCATAGGGCGGAGTCGGTAGTATCGAAGGACCTCACTAATTATTTTCTTCCCGCACTTCTTCGAAAAATGAGACAAATTTGTCGCGGAACAGTAATGATGAAATAGCACCAAGTCCGGCCCTACCAAGGCACAATCCTCTGCAGCACAATCGCAGCTCAATAGCAGCATATTAGCACCTCCTACCGCGTTATTTATCAACTCAAATTTTATATAATGGTTAGAAATAAATAAAAAAAATCTTGACCACACACCATTCTACGTTTAGCACATCTCCAACACACGAAATGTCTTGATCTCAAGACAGTGCGTCGAATCGCAGATGTAGGGGGTATGCCTGGAGTGGGCGGGGCGGACGGGCTCTATGATTGGTTGACTGCGCAGATTGACCAGTCGCAGAGCTAAGCCGCACCACCCTATTCAGGGTACAACTCTCAGCACCCCGTTTTGGAAATCGATGGCTATTTTTATGAGGAGCATATGGAAAGCAGTAGAAGCACATTGTTTTATCGCACTAAAAACGTTAAAAAGATCAATTTCATCAAAATGCTGAATTTTTTTTTTGAAGAAAAATGACGTATTTAGCATCAGACGATATAGAGTAACGTGGAAGTTACCAGATGCCATTACGCTCAGTATTTTTAGATGAAAATAAAAACAAAAAAGGTGGTAATGATGGTTATCTGTAGGGAATGAGCCACAGGTCGAGGAGACAGAGTAAAAGGAAAAAAAAAGAGAAATCTGCAATTACACAACACTCACCCGACTGCTCCTGCTGCTCTTCGCTGGCCATAGCCGGGGGTTTCTCCACTTTCTTTGTGCTTTCGATGCCTAAAATTCTACCTGAACAACGAAATCCAACAACAAAACTTTTTCAAAGAGCATTTTCGGTGAAAATGTTCCAAAGCATGGACATTTGAGAGCGTGGAGCTGGCAGGCTCCGCGCTCGCCTCATGCTTTCGCCCCAGTAGCTCGGCGCTTTTTTTGTATGGTCCCGCCCTATCGACGTCGAAAAGCATAGAAATAACGGAGAAACTCGGTCCTCTAGCAGCTACGGGTTGCAGGAGGAATTTTCCCGGAAATTTTCACAGTTTTCACAAACTCACATGATAATCCCAAACTGATCGATGGACCGAACGAGATCTTGCTGTAATCAAGCGACTGCTCCATACGAAGCTCCCATCAGAAATGCCGCCGACTGTGTTGTTTATTGCAACAACGACAGTTTCTGTGCTGAAAATATGACATATCACTATTCGGTTGATCCGCAGCACAGTGATGGGATTCATGAACGTTTTCGAGAAGATTCTCATCTACCCGCTATTCGGCAATGGACGAATTTTTCGGGAAGAATGAATGTGCTGTGTTCGAATGATTCCCAGACAGACAACATTGATGAATTACGATGTTGAAAGCAATTTCCACCGATTTCTGCTAGACAAACTTCGGATGAGCGGGTAGTTGAGAGTCTTCCCGAGAATGTTTATGAATTCCACTACAGAAGGGCACTGTAGGCCTCGTCAGTACGGTATCATGATATCCTGCCACCTTGGGACAGGCGTTGCGCCAAAATCGTCATAGGATGAAATGCTCAGATTGCCTCAACTCTACCTATGCTTATTGACTGAAAATGAAAACTAAGCTGTAGTTCACTTGCTTATTCTGCAAGAATTGGACGGAAATTGAAAATTAGAGACATCGTTAAATCTCCTTCAAGGTCCACGGGATATTCACTTGGAAGAAATCCTATGCAACAAATCCGAGATGAATTGTTAATTACGTACCGAGGACACTTGATGTGGGCGTGGCCTACGTCTCACCTTGTTTACTGCGTTCTTTTTTTTGAAGAAAACATTTTCAGAAGACTATAATGAAGTAAAGGTGAAAGAATAGGTCCGGTCGTTCCTTTGTATTCATTAAAATCCAATTCAAAATCATAAAGGCATTAGGAACAATTTACTTACCCCTGACGCATGGAGGTCTTGGGGAGTTCATGGCGAGAATCAAACTATAGACGGTGTACACGTCAGCGGCGCCTCCTGCCATTGCGCCGAACAGAACCCTTAAAAATATAGTCCAGTAAAGGCAAAGTGACGTATAAGATGATCAAAAAATAAATATTTAAATCAATAAAGAGCATCACCGAGGCATTTGGTAGGATGTTTGCAAAAATTACACCCTTGAACACATCAGTGAAGTAAATTTCTTCTTTTTCTTTCTTCTTTTTTTTTGATTCAGTAGGTTCTATTTATTAGTTAACTATGCAGGCCAGGCTTGGCGCACTTTAGAGTGTAATAAAAAGAAAAAATAAATAATTAATTAAGAAACTGTAATAATTCCAACTGGAACAATTTGCCTACACTGTGCGTTGTCGTCAAAAACCATGGAGACATCCACCACTTCACCACTTTTTTAAAAGCTTTTCCCAAGTACTCCCAATTTTCTGCTACAAAATTCACTACGACAATATTCAAAATTTCTTGATTACACAAAAATTACCTCTCTAATGAAACTTTGCACTCTTCAGATCAGAAAACCTTTTCGCTATTAAATAAACGGCTAGCAACCACTGGAGACTGAAATTGGTCAAAAGAATTGATCTCCCAGTAACCACAAAACACAAGAAAATTGCAAAGTTCTGTGCTGCTCCTACGTACGTATTCACATGCTTTTTTCAGAATTATATTGACATCCGACGACATTCCTCGATCGATTTTCCCCTCAAAGAACGAGCATCGCCAACAACGGCGACACTCGGCTGTTGAGAAGCGACGCCTCGTCGAGGGAGATTAGAATGACTAGTGGGGTGCTCGGATAGACCGAGGGAGGTTCATGGTCAGCTCACGGCTTGAATTCGCCATTGAAATTACCCAGGGTAAACGAGTTGACGTCCTTGTTAAAGGTGAGTAGATCTGGGCACTGTTGACAAGTTTACCCTAGATAATCTCTGTAATGCACGCGCTCCCTGGATTCGGACAGTTGCACCAACGGTAATTTCGCCCTCATAGAATTTGGTGTAATCCTATGTTTAGCACTTTGGCGAGCACGGACGTAGGATTCAACTATGTCAAATCACAAGGAGAAGAGGATTTGAATTGCTTCGGGTTTGGCCCGCTAGGAAAAGATGACCGAATTTAGGCCTAGAAAATGGAAGGGGGAAAAGAAAGCTGCTTCCATCATTGGGAAAAAAAGATAAAGGATTGGTTCTAAACAAAAATCCAATTTTCTTTTCATGCTACAACTCTCATCGTTGAAACGTTGAAGGGCATTTTATACTAGGTGCGTGCGTTCGACGTGCGCGCGTCTTAGGATAGGCCCAGACGCAGCTTTGACGCAGCTCAGACGGAAGCGAGACGCACTCGTTTACGATGGTCTAGAGTTTTTATTAAAGATATAGATGCTGTGTTGACCTATCTTCATTTAAAATCCTTCTCAAATGGATGCGTACGCCTAACGCGCAATTGACGCACGCACCAAGTATAAATTGCCCTTAAACCACATCTAATCTGATTCGTCACACGTTCTTATTCCTATCTTGTATGACTGCTTTCCGTTTTCTTTTTGATCTCAAGGCGTAATTAAATAATCGAGGGCAATTAAATGAATCGTTAATGGTGAATAGAGTGTAATCAAATAGATAAATAAATAAATAAACAAGTAAACATTCTCTCATATCTTGGGGAAGCCTGTGCCTACAATCTTGCAACTTTTGTAGAATTATTAGGACTATTGTTCAGGCCTAGAGAAACACTCCAAATTTCTGACGTGGAAATTACCATTGGTGCTGCCTATAACAAACCATGGCAGCCCTTTCACAATTTTTTTTTGCTTTTGTCTGGACGGCAAAGAAGTTCAAAAGGCTCCGAATTGTTGGACTCTCATAGTCAAAAAATAGGCGTCCCATGAGTGAGGTATTGTTAGGGAACTTGAAGGAAAAGCCCTCTACTCGTGAGCGCACCCGGGAAGGTTCTGAGCTCCTCGCTTACCCAAAATGGACAACTTTCTCGATCATATGTGACTTATCTTCCCACCTTTACCTCATTTGTCATCGCTGACCGGGATGGGTAGCTCCAACATATTCTTTATTATTCATTTTTTTCCTCAAGAACTATGTGCGCAGTCCACGAAAAGCAGGTAGCTGGCTGCCTTCCCAGGTACGTTCATGAATACGGGTCCCCAATGAGAGCTCAGGTAGGTGAATGACAAAATGGAGTGTCAGACGCCAACTATTACTGAAGAAATCAATTAATACTGCTAATAATATTTAAAATTTACTCAGTTAACCCTGATTTCAGAGGCAGCACCCGCTCAAGTGTTTGGGGTTTTCCTGGATTTTGGAGATTTGACGCTCAGACCTCATATCCAGTTGTGGAACAACAGAAAAAGCACAAGAAGTTGAGGTAATTTTCCTCTGCGCTCAACCGCACTCCCTTTAACATTTGTATGTCCCACTACAAGGAAATAACCCACGCTTGTGCAAGCTACCGGGCTTGGGTAAGTTGGAGCATCGCTTGCCGTCGTTTAACATTTGTGATGCACTGATGCTGTTTGCCACCGTTGGCACACTAAAACTTTGAGAGCAAAAAATTTCCATTACTATACAAGCGGAACATATGTCTGACATTAACTGGATTCTTTTTCGCAACTTATGAGTATATTCAAATAAATAAATAAATAAATAAATAAATAAATAAATAAATAAATAAATAAATAAATAAATAAAACCCTGAAAATTTTGACGGCTGCTGCCCTAATGATACATTTTGACCCTTCATCCATATATTCGGATTTATGGGTAATTATACTCAGCAGAAATATGTCTAGCTCCATTTTGTTTTGTGTTGACCACACAAATCTTCCATTAGTCTCAACCCTGCAAACAATTTCGTTGAATTTCCCATCAGAGGTTTCCGGACGAATTTTTGGCGCGTCCGTTAATTCAGAAATTCAAGGAACCAAGAAAAAAAAGAGTAAATCATAAGCTCCAGAGGCGTTCAGAGCATTTTTTTAGTTCTGCATGATAAAACTAACCCTATAAGTAGAATATTGACTTTAGCTTAGAGGGAGGGTAAGCAAAATTCAAGAGGTTCTTTTTGCTCCAAGCGATCTTTTTCCGTGGATTTTTTGCGACTGCTTTGCTGCTCTGTGTTGCTTGCATCCAATAGTTGCCCTTTGCGAAGCTTTTTACTTGTTGGTTTTTCTGCACACAAAAACGCCTACGCATACGAATTGCACAGCCATACTCGATTTATATTTCAATGCAGTGAATACTTCGCTGACTGCTGTCAATCAATTAAGTTGTGAGGTCTTACTGCGTCTATTGTGGGACTCAAAGTACATCTAGAGAAGGCACTATAACCGCCGCGTACACCTGCGACGCGGCATTTGGACAGAAACCGAGGAAATCGATAGAGGTTGAGAACGGCGGCATGAATGGGCATTTTATTTTTTATTTTATTTAATACACTCAAAAGGGGCACCAAACAACTAAGATAACTGAACCAAACCAGAAAATAATGCGTCTTACTATACGAAAAAAAAAACAGTGGAAGAAGAGCGTCTGTAGGTGGGATAGCGGGGATAAAACATTAAGATTTTGACGTTATAATAGATAAAGATTCATTAGCTAAAGATAAAGAAGATGTGGTAATACAAGAAGGCCATGGCTATGGAAACAAAGTACAATTCATGCCATGAGAGAGGCGTAAAGGCGAGTGGAACTACACACATCAACCAGCACTTGAAGCGATGTGGTTATTGGTTTATTGATTTTATTGATTTTACGCGAGCTTTGCTTCAGGCATGGTGAGAGCACTTATTTTCCATAAATAAGAAAATGCTCAATTTCATGTAGGTAGCCTGTTAACTGATCTTCATTTTTTGAAGAGAAGCTTGGAATGTTGATAATAATTGCCGCCGAAAGAAAAAACGAAGTTTTGTAGAGCCATGGAATCGTAAATGGAACTATTACATATTGGTATCGCTCTAAGACAACTCTATGGACGAATAAGTCTACTAGTACGAAATAGAAGCAAAAAAAAAAACCGAAAAAAAAAAACTAAATGAAAGCGGATGATCTGCTCAAAACACCACCTATACATGAACAGCACAGGAATACTTTGTGAAAGATATTATTATAAAATACATAGAAGAGTCCCGTCCATCATTTCCAGAGCCGGCATTTTGGAATACATGCAAGCTTCAATGATTTGTCCAGAAATATTACTTATGTTGAAATCACTGTAGAGTAAAATTCATCTGTTTGTGTGTTTGTTGGTAATCGCCTATATCTCACGATACAACCGACAAACACACATGAGACCTACACCGTTCGACTCAGAATTGTGCACCGCAGTGCAACGCCAGGGTCCCTTTGGCGTTTTCCAGAAATCGTTTTTATCGATTTTTGGCCCCCTATCCCCATCACTATAGAGTAAAACTCATCTGTTTGTGTGTTTGTTGGTTATCGCTTATATCTCACGATCCAACCGACAAACACACATGAATTCTATACCGCTCGACTCAGAATTGTGCCCCGCAGTGCAACGTAAGGATCTTTTCCCGTTTTTCCAGAAATCGGTTTTATCGATTTTTGGCCCCCTATCCCCATCACTATAGAGTAAAATTCATCTGTTTGTGTGTTTGTTGGTTATCGCTTATATCTCACGATCCAACCGACAAACACACATGAAACCTACACCGTTCGACTCAGAATTGTGCACCGCAGTGCAACGCCAGGGTCCTTTGGCGTTTTCCAGAAATCGTTTTTATCGATTTTTGGCCCATCTATTCATCTATGAATCGTCCATCACAGAAAAAAAGCAAAAGTTGCTACCAGTGGTTAAATTCCCATGGTTACGTTTGTGATCAACGAGTGTTTTCGAAGGGGTTGAATGCGAAATAGAAGTTTATAAGTGGAAGCGATTTCTATTATAATACGTAATTTGTTTACATCCATACAAGTGCTCCGACTTGCCCTCGGTGAGGATCGCAACTGTCGGCTTCATCCGTTTTGTTGAATATTACGGGTACGTCAGTACCGATGTCCCGCGAAGCGAGCGAGTGCGAGACTCGCCGGAGGCGAGTCGGAGCACTTGTAATACTAATATCAGTCATTGCTCTTCTGATGACACGATAACCATGGAAAATGGGATCATCAAGGACGCTGGCTGATCAATGGGTCAAACTTCTCGAAAATACAACAGCCCACGCTCATCTCACTACGAGGAATGAATGCGGGAAAAACTATTGATGATTTTCCCCTGGAGCCGCATGGATTACTGAGATTACCCAAGGTAAATGCATTAAAGCTGCACAAACTTACCCGAGTTTTTGCGTAAGTTTTGTCGTTCCGTTCGTAAACGGTAACACGAGTTTAGTTTTCGCATAAGGTTCATGCACGAAACGGAAACTAAACTGAACAGCCTAGGAAGTTTGACAACATATTGAAACTAGAGAATTTACCCATCGTTTGCACTGGTATCAACACTTTTACCCTGTGTAAGCTCAATGATGTACGTATACAGGCCCTGGTTTACTTGTAGCTGGTGTTTGCTTCAGCTCAATTTCAACTGTGTAGGCATGCATAGTAGTTAGGTGATGAGCGCTCACTCTATCCCAGGAAACCTTGGTACCCTGTCCTTTTTTTGGGAAGATATCAACTTCTCTCTCTCTCTCTCTCACTCTCCCCAGCCTTGCTGCCTGAAGTCCGCAACCAGCACTGGTTTTAGTCTATTTTCCTGCATCAGGGTTAGGATTCATGGACAAATATCCATGCGAAACCAAGCTAGCAAACCAACTTCTACATCCTCTACATCCTGAGTGCTCTAGCATTACGTAGTCCACTATAGTCCTGGAATAATTTGTGAAGCATAGTGGTATGGAAGAGACCGGTTCATCATTTCCAGTAACAGTATGTTGAAACATAATATAGATGCATGTGAAAACTTCAAAGTTTTATCTAGAAATTAATTCTGTTATTTTAGAAATAACACTGGTTACTGTCTTCGCTCACTTGAAGACGTCAACCATGGAAAAAGGGATCGCCAGGGACCCCGGCTAATCCATAGTAGTTGAGTTTCCAGGATGGAAATGAGTATACTATGCCGGAGCGACTTGTCTCGGTCAGTGATTTTAACTGGTATCAAAGGTAGCAATATATGACACATTTTGGTTGAGAAAATGGTCTGCTCTGAAAGAGCAGAAAGTCCAAAGCCCGCCCGGGAATGCTCATGAACAGGCACTGACCTCTTTTTTGGGAAGAGATTCCAGTTTCCTGTCTCACGTCATCCACACCCCCCCCCTCCTCAACCTTGCTCCCTGAAGTCCGCAACCAGCACTGGATTCAATCTCTGTTTCCTCTACCACAGTGGGATGACATGAAATTTCTACATGCAGCCGTAGCATACGTACAGTGGCGGCCACATATTTAGCACGCTGCCATTTTTGGGCGATCAACTGAAGAAAATATAAAATCTGTATCTCAGGAATGGAATGAGCTATCAAGACAATACTGGAGAACCTGGAAATGCTTCTGGATGGGATTGCACGCATTTAGAGCTAAAAATGCAGTACTTTTGGAAATGTTTCAGTTTCTCTCCTGGATGACGTCATTGGATCTGGGTAAAATGTGATTTTATACTCGATATGATTGCATGTTTTGCTATAGTAGTTTCAATGAGCAGTTTCTCACTTAAGGGGAGATTGGAATTTCTCAACTGGAGTAAAGTAAATGGTGAAAAAAGGATTCATGGTGATTCAAAGGATAAACCGTGCATTTCCAGCCGCGGATTTTTTTCGGATTTGTGTTGCTAACAGACAATCAGATACTGAAAGGAGGATTCCAAGCCTGCTTTATTAGCAAGATTCATAAAAATGAAATTTTTGACGAAATTGACAAGTTTGTTTCTGTCTCTGGCTCCAGCCCGTGTGTAGAGTACAGTAAAAGCGTTCATAGGGAAATGTTGACGAGAAACATGCTCAATCTGAATCACCACTTCATTTCCTTCCATAGCGAAATACACGAATTTCACACAGAATTTCGGAAAAACAACAAATATAAACTTTTATTTTTTTATTCCAGTTCGAACCGACTCTGTGCCCGTGGTAAGCAACAGGAAGGAAGCCCCCATAGTGCCTCAACACATATTCGAACCTGGTTTTGATTGCTCATCATAAGGCTGAGAAATGCAAAAAAATTCTGTCGGCCAAAATCGTGGGTGTGCTAAATATGTGGCCGCCACTGTATGTACATCGTAGTGTTATAGGACAATTTTATAGCTAATAAAAAAGAATGAGAAAATAGCGAGAATAGAATAATGATCACAAAAACCTGTTCAAATTTCTGCTACCACCAACGACTAGGTGAAGTTTCACGTACAACAAGCTATTGCTCACCAAAGGAAAGGAGTTTACTGAAAATAACATGCGATTTCAAGGAGGAGGTTAAACTTAGCCTACTAGCGAGCAGTTCGTAGAGGAAAGAAAATATTTAACGGCTAGGGAGAAGCGTTATGGAAGTGGCACATAAAGAATACCTCAGGCAAAAGAGAAAATCAATTTACATGCTAATTCGTTGGAAGTTGGAGGCAAGGGGGGGGGTGTTAGGTCGCGGCGTAACCTCGGAGTATGCCGGTGTCCTGGAAGATTGATCGATTTGATCTAGGCTAGGAGAGATTGGCGGCTAAATCTGCTCGAGCTATTTTGGAAAATTTCCGCTGAAAGCTGTGGGTCAGGAATGGTCAGAATCCACTATGTTAGGCTATGTTATTCTTGAACAAAGATTCAAAGCTGAGCTCTCTTCTAACCTGCGGCAGTGATCTACTTCCCGGAAAATCCTGAGCATTGCTGTGGTGGGTGTTCTCTGTCTCCCACCTACAGTTCTTTGAAAGAACTTCTTTTGAGTACAGCGGTTGCTGCCCATCTACATCATTGTTAGCTCTGATCACTATCTTCTCCTGTTGCTCAGCTAACTAGAATTAGTTCACTATTCCCTGCTCATATGTACAATAGTTGCATTCACTGACATGAATTGTAATGTTCTTCATAATAATATTTTAAAATTTTTATACTATTTTTGGATATTTTGTGATCTCTGGCACCATGCTTTAAAGGTCAGCCTATCCACCCGGTAGTAAATGTCCGATGATCGTCACTGCTCAGGTAATCTTTCACCAAACATGTAGTGCCCTCCCCATTCTCCACCAGCCTTTTAGTCGCCCTCCTCCCTTCTCGGAAATTGGGTGAAAACCCAGAGAAATAGTTGTACACCAACTACATATATCTCACTGAACCTGTGGATCGCCATCCTTCCCTATGCTCAGGCAAAAGTGCAGAGAAAAAGTCACTCTCCAGCACTCATGTTTCTCACCCACCTAGGAAGCGTCCTCCCTTTTCTATGACCAGATCTCTTACGTTTAGGCTCAGAGCGAATGTTACACAGACACCTAATATATCGTAATCCCCATGAGCTCAGACAATCTAAGCGTAGAATAGAGTTGAGAGAAGATTTTGTGCACTCGCCTCATATCTTTCCATAAATCTCCCTCACACGCGGATCCGCCTTCTCAGAGCATAGCAAAGAAAAGTTTACAAACCCATCCAGTTGGGTTTCTGCAATATCTATGAATCTACCCCTTCTCTCTGGATCAGGCAGGCTCTCTGGCTCATGCCAAGTCTGTTCATCTCGATCTTAAATAGTGACTTTCTGGATAATGTGATAGTCATCTGCAGCTGCACAGCGTCGCACCTTCGATAATAAAAATTCATAATTGTCCGAAACATTTCATTTGAAACAGTATCTATACATGGTCAACATATTCTTATATGCAGAGTTGAAGCTCACGAAGATTTTACAAAAGGCCACTAGTGATTCCTTAAATTATAAATACCTTATTCCTTAGATAAACGTTCCGGAAAAAAATGAGGAAGGTTTCTCAAAAAACGGAAGTCTCCCACTGGGGCTCACATTGACTGCCTTTCATTTCTTATTAATTGTAACAATTGAGATGTTCGAAAGTCTCCGCGCCCTTCTTCCTGGATGCCTTCTCATTCCCAGCAAATGTCTTCGGTTTTTTATTTCAAGATGCGAAAAAGTGCAGTCATATTCATTTCAGGTTCAAAAACGTGCTACAAAATCGCTTATCAACTGAATGCAATAAAGGTATTTGAAACCTACTCAGAAAGGTTGTAACCCATTTTCTTCTGGGGCCGCATGCATCGTTGACATTACCCGGGTAAATGTGACAACACAGCACAAATTTATACATAGTTTACACAGCCATCAACATATTTACCCTTGGGTAATCTCGACGATCCATCCAGGCCTTGATTTAGACAATTTACTACGTAAAGACGCGTATAATAGGTTGGATTAACTCGTCATATTCAACGGCAATACGAAGAAGATAGAAGTAGAACTGGTGCTTTGCTCGGAAAACTCCTCCACTGTGTGTGAGCAAGAAGTATAGAACTTCACGGCAGCGTTCATGAACACAGGAGACTACATTGTGGATGCTAGCCAAATCAATCAAATAATCATCACCCTTGGATCGCCACTGCTATTTATTCCGCACTTAATTCCAAGACTTTCAAGCGGTTCTCCCTGATTCTGTCACGATTTCGATGAAATTTCGTGTGCGGATCGCCGGCGATTTAATCGTCGTGCATATATCACAATTGGCCGACTTGACAAGCAAAGACGCCATCGTGTCTGCACACACCTGCTCCGTTTCGGGTTTTTTCAGGACCTCACAGCTCGCCACGGAAAAGTAACTATCAAAAAATTCTAAATGCAGTTGATAATGGGTGGAATATTTATTCTAGATTATTTACAACGGGAACATTGTCAGTATGTGGACGAGTTTTCTCGGCCAGAATTTTCCACACACAGCCACAATTAGTGGCAAATGGCAAATGTTTCCTAATAAAATGTGAAGTTGTGGACACCTATTCCAGCCACTCAGCTCAAGAACGCCTACTATTCCTAGGTAAAGGACATCATCAGAAAAAAATTTCAGAAGACACTTTTAGCTTTCAACGAACGGAAGAAAAATCTGAATAATGATCATAAGATTTCGAAGAAAAAAGAACAAAAAAAACAGCTACAGCAACAAAAATGAAGAAAAAACCTTTTAAAATGTCAACAGATGAAAAGGTATAAAACCAAATTGCAAGGATCTACATATAAAATTAGCCCAAACTGACAATGAGATTTTATTCCATTCTAACACCTCACAACTCACCCCACTAGTTGCTTTCACAGAACGAATCGTGGAAATTTCCGCGCTTTTTCCTCTATTCGCTCATCACAGTCATAATTTTACCGCGTGCCCCGTAAAAAATCACCTCCTATGAGGAGGTCCCAGCCAGCTGTTCAGCCGAATGAAATATGCTGCGGCTACGTTGAATATTGGCCAGAGCGGCTTTGAGCGTTCTGGACGGAGGATTTCGTGCTGCAGTCCGTGCATCAGTTCGTGGATACCCGCGGAACTCATCCTTCAGAAGGCCACGCACCTCTCGTCGTGTGATTGTGGCCGGCAGAGCAACGCTGAACGATGGGATAGAGTTGGTGGACCTAAAACAAAGAGGTTTTGGGTAAAATGCATCTTGGCGTCAAGAAATCCTCAAAAAACGCATCAACGAACTCGTGGGACAAATGGGACTGCGGCGATAACGTTGGAGGCAGCTTCACTGTCGTCGGTGTGATGGAGAAATCTGAAAAAAAGGAATAACCTGCAAGCTTTTCCGATATCTTAATCGCTGTTGAGTAACTGCAGCAAAAAAAGACCACAGGGTATTCATTCGTTTCGAAAATGTCCCCAAAACACCAGGAAATTAGAGGATGAGAGAATTTCGGAAGAAAAGAGAAGGAAAACGGGCACAATTCGCCTTGTTGTGCCCCAAAGCTTCCCCTACACTCCGCCCAGTGGTATTGCTTGAGGTACTGAACACGAACTTCGTATCCGTTTCGTATCGTAACCCCATTTTTGTAAGGTTAGGGTATACTGTAGGCATGGTAACTTATAGAATCCTCTTAAATTTTGCCTTGTGGGGTTATTTTATGCGCTGAGTACGATTATGAACATAAATTCGCATGCAACCTTCGTTTTCTCCCCAAAATTGCCAGCTTCTCTGAAATCCCTATCGTAGCTACAGTTTTCTTCTAAAAACGGAGTTACTGTATAAAATGGATACGTAGACAATATTTGAGACGATTCTATGGGATGCAGACTCTACACTATACCTACCGTAACCCCACAAAAATGGGCTACGGTACGAGATGGATACGATGTTCGGGTTCAGAACCACGAAGACCCGCGGTGACGGTATTTGAGCGGATTTTTATTCGGAAGTTTTGGGGCAGAACTAGCCGAGTAGTGCGGGAAGAGTGTAAAGAATGTCATGCTTAAGATGATGGATTGTAATGAAAAAGGAAGATGCTTTCGAGTGAGTCGAAATTTGCAGAAAGAAAAGGAGCAGAAGAGGCGCTGGAATTTTCTTTTCTCATTGAAAAAATTTCCCACGACCCCAGTACTAAAAAGCTATTCAGTAAAACAAGGAAATATTATTCATGGTACTAGTATTGTATATTCAAACAGGTGGAATCTACAGCAAAGAGTCACCAAAGTAGACGAGCTGGTTTACTTCAACATCTTTTCAGTTTTACCTTTGCCTGAGGAGCACCAATAGTTTCATAGAATGAATAGAGACGAAAGTGGAATTCACAGAACTAGGAGAAGGGGGAAGATGAAACTGCTTGTGTGCAATTGCACAGGATCTCACGCAGAGAACGCTAGGCTATATCCTTTTGCTTGGAAAGGTTAAAAAGTTAGTGTTATGTGTATGAAGTCAATGGTTAAATGTTAACTACTAATGTGACAGAAAATACAGACGCAAATGCTGATGTAACGTAGTTTTTGGGGAACAAAGTGCTCATCCAGAATAGCAAAAGCTTGTTGAAAATTCGTTGTCTCCTCAAAAATTGTCTCCTTATACATAGTGTAGAAAGGTTCGATCTGAGCAGCTGTTCAACCCCCTATTCCCTAACTCCAAAGGCTTTACATACTCATATAACTTTATAGTCACCCTCCCCAGGACCACCCAGCTCGGTTCAGCTCATTCGCAAAATGGCAGTGTACAGCAATTTTTTGAGGATGTAACTTTTTGTGTGCAATTGCACACGGTCGCACACAGAACACGGCTGGCGGAATTCTTTTAGTACAAGTGCTAACAATTAATTGACACTAAACCACAAGTTTTATGCCCCAAGGAGCCGCAGCAGGCGGTCGCGTTTTTCGCGAATTTCTCGCTGGGAGGCTAGGCTCGTTATGATTTAGAACTTTCTCTCAGGTACGCAATGCCGAGAAGTTCCTCCTTCCTCCTCTTTTTCTTATCACTTTCTGTTTCCATTTGAAGGTGTTAATTTTTGGCCGAAAAAGGCATTCATGAGAGGGTGACACGGCTGGGATTCATGAAATGATAAGTGAATTGTATAGCCCTCACAGTGCTAAGGGGGACACGACTTGAAACTTGGCTTGCTAGCCTATGGTGGAAATCACGAAGTTCCTAGGAACATGATGGTCTTCCCGCAAGTCCAGAATGGACGAGTTATCCGGACAAAATTTGCTGTATCTGAGAACTCTATTCTTTTGCTTGATGTGACGAAATCCTCGAATGGAAAACATCGTTTTTTTTATGAGAAACCTGTCCTCCTAAATTGTAGGTGGATTACAATCCCCCTTCATCTGTGGCTAGATCACGGGAATGTCCATGAATCCCGACACTGGTTTCGCTTGGATATACGGTCGTGAATCCTAGCCCAGGAAGGGTGGACACCTACCGTAACTGTCTTTAGGGTTTCAAAATTCCCCGCCCTGCTGTCGTTTGCCCTTGCAACATCGCGGCAGGACTCGGCACCAGGCACGCGCAAAAATGCACTCGTCGGGTTGTAAAAAAAGGTGTTGGATTTATTGGCCGACAGCGGCCAGATGAAAGAAACTCCGACATTGTGAATTATGAAGTTCGGAGATAAGCGCGACCGGTATCAATTGGAAAATCCGACACGGTGCAGGTGAAAAACGATGAGCAGCGCTGCCACAAGGGATGCCGATGGGAGATGGTCTGGTTGGCGATCGATTTGCATCTTTTAAATGGAGCAGAGAAATTGGGCTGCATTTTTTCCAAACAACTTCCCATGATTATATATAGTAACCAAAAAGATTTAATGAGAAAAAATTCGGAAAAAGCTTTTGTCCATGCCTCAAACCAACGCCATCTAAACACATTCTAGAATATTCTTTAAAAGCTCAAACAATTAGAAGCACGTTTGGGAGTAAATAACGAAGGATACACTCGAATTCGAATGAATGATTTCGAACAGGTCAAGAATGTCCATGTTCAAGCAATTGAAGGGCCTTCCACTTTTTTCTTGAATACAGTCCTTGTATTACTCATGTGAATAATTGAGGTTTTACTTTTTGTACGGTCACTGGTATGATCAGAAGTTTTGAAACAATCGTAGCCGTGCCATTAGACAGCCAGCGAATTTTTGGATTTGCTTGAAAAGAGATTGAGATTTTTTCGACCTCGACATTTTCATTTTTTCCGACAGTGCCAGTTCATTTTTTTCTGGAATGAAACTTTCATATCTCCCTTAACCTGTCTCCTGTTAGCGTAAGAATGGCAAAAGTGCACCAATTTGAGAAAAATTGCCTTCTTCAAGATACCTCCTGCTAGGATGGCCCGAAAGTCTTGAGAAAGGAGAATACTCAAACATACTCTTCGTTGTTTACATCATGGGAACAACTCCTTCAAGAATTTTATGGAAGAGAGAGGCTAGTTCTACAGGGAGGCTTGTAAACATTGCATATTCAATCCTTAGTTTACTGAAAAGCGTTATAATTTAGATAAAGATTAACCCTTAAAGAGGTGCGGTAGCAGTAGTTGGAATCTTTGTGAGGTAGTAGCGCTAACTATGAATGGGAGACGTAAAATTTCAATTCAAAAAAATTATTTAGAAGTTGGGAGTAAACTGACTTGTTCCATAGCTAGTCATTAGTCAAATATTTCTGATCCATGTGCTTACACGGATTAGTCAAAAATTCTAGACAAAAGCAGGCACAGAACGGTGAGACACTCTCGGCAGGATAAAATTACAGTTTTCCTCTCTAGAAGACTGAAAATTTCTGAAGAAAATCAAAAAAAAGAAGACTGAAAAATTTTTGAAAAATATTTGTAGAAAGGAGATCGAAACGGTTTTGAAACTCGTCGAAATATTGTACATAAGGGAATGCTCACTGCGGATAATTTTCATGAGTTTGTCATCTATGCTTTGCCGGTGCAACTTCCTTTTCCCTCCTTCTTCCACGTTTCCAGGACTGATAGTTGGAATAGAGTATTGCGAAGTGTTAAACTGTATAGTAAAATCGGAGAAGATAGCCTCAAACCATTCGAGGATTATCTGGCAAAAACAAACTCGGTGAAAACAGAAGACTGTATCCGACTGATGATATTACTCAAAAGAGTGGCAGAAAACAGAAAAAGGTACGGTGAGGTATCTGACCGTCAGATTTCGTGGACGTCGGATGTTCGATCTTCGCCTCGTTTGACGCATTTTTGAGCTGTCTTTCGATCTGATCCAAAGCTCGACGCTTCGTGTTTAAGGCGCATAGGCTGCACCTAAAAATAGTGCCAGTTTTTATGCTTTTAATGTCGTTAACCGCGAGGAAGGTTAGTTTCCACTCACGTGCAGTTTCTATGCGGACATTTCTGTTTGTGACCCTTTTTCGGCTGATTAAACACACCGTGATTGGCGCAAAGTTGGCACATGTACTGCTCCTTTGGCATCCTTGAAATCCATGAAATTCATCCGGGTGAGGCGAAAAGGTACGATCTGATGGAAAACTCTGGAAACCACCCGGCTCACCTGAGTTGAACCTCTGCCTATGACGGTGAAACTAACAAACCGTATCCGCGTCACAGTGGCGGATGGCAGACGCCTTCCACCGCGGTGGGCGTGGCTACCATCGACCGCGCCCACCAATCGGCGACGTCGTGCTGCTGCTCACATCGAGACAAACGCGCATCATTTCACAATGACAAATCGAATGATGGACGAGATATTCCGTGTGCTAAGATTTACTACCCCACAGCATGACTATAATTTGAGTGGAAAATTCGTCGTAGACCCGGCAGAGATTGAATCACGGCCAGTGGGAATGGCTGAAAAAGAAAAAGCTAGGAGTGGGCCTTTCTGGAATTAGAAACGATTAGTAAGTTCCGTCTGAGGAATTTTGTTACTTACTCTTTCAGAATTTTTGCTCCACATCAAATACTCATTGAATTATTAACCTACATAATTCTCGCATTTTTCATCAGAACGCGTATATTTTTTAATCCGATTTTCGATGCTATGCCTTTTTCCAAGCGAACATTTCCGTTTTCTCCAATTAAAATTTATGTAAATAAATACGACATACTGAAATAAGTAATAACTCTGCTTCATTTAATCAATTCTATCGCGATATTCATCATCCCAACAAGGGCTGTGCGTTACTAACCTAACGAATTAACGCATCAACGCGTAACGGCCGTTTTTGGCCTAACGTAACGAATTGACGGATTAACTAAATTCGAAATTTCCCTGATCACATCCCTGATCCCAACCACTGAAGTTCGGGACTTCCCGTTAACCCGGAGCGGATGGGGTTTTTTCCGCAGAAATGATATGCATATCTTGGTACCTTCACCATCACCTGTTTCGAAGACGAGAGACTTGAGACGAGTCACTCTGACCCTGCCAGCCCATTTTCGCTCAAAGAACTCGTCCACTTTACCTCGTATAGCCTGCCTAAAGAAATATGCCTAAAGAAATACAAACACACATTTTTTACGCATTACTGATGAGATAAAGGCATATCCCGACATCAAATGGAGACGTCTAACGTAACTACGAGGAAAGGAGCCTAAGAGCAAAGAGATTGTAATGCAATATAGGTAACATCATGCTAACACCTTCCAAAACAATAAAGCAGAGCTGATTCTCCAGATTCTTTCACGATTCTTCGCCGTTTTTTCAAACGACTTTTCATAGAGCCACTTGTAATATGTATATAATATAGAAGTGAAAGGATTATGTGTTTTTATGTATGCAGCCTCTCTCACCAACCCTAGTACGAGAATGAGTTCTTACCTAATTTTTCTAGTCAAAGCTTCGACTTCGGTATAAGTTTTGCTCTTTAACCCGCTCTCTCTTCTCTCTCCGCCTCGCAAACTGTTTTCCGTATTCACTTCTATTTACCTTCCTCACTTAGATATGCAATGATCGTTCACAAAAGTATCTTAACGTTCGGCTTTATTAAACTCGCACCTAGAATCTGTTTTATTACTTCGCGTTTTCATTTCCATAAATAGGAACAACTACGAAGAATGGAAGAAAGGCTTGGGTCCATACTCATTATCCTTTTGAAAATTCGGAATGTATTCACGATTTATCTGTGGCATTCTCTCGGACTGAAGTTCATATTTCTCATTTTTTCAAGTTTCGAACTTTCCAGTCCTTTCCGAGTTCTTTTCCAATGATACTTGCTTTACCGTGATCTGCACCTGCATCTATGAGCAGGAACAATACCTTTGGAGGAGTCCTTCTTAGATATAGAAGGTCTTACACACATACATACGTATCTGCACGCGGAAGAAACTCCTCTAGTCCCATATCTCGCGCTCTTCTCGTTGTGACGATTGATGTTTTACCTTGCTTTCATCCTTTTCCTTGCATACATTTCTGCTCTATCAGTTGGATATATCAAATTATCACTCTCAGAAAACTGACAAACTTTGACCAACTTTTAAAGCAATTATTTTCAGTTAATTTGATGCTTGTTCTGTGTTTGACTTGGACTGCAATAAATAAATAAATAAATAACTTATGATTAATAGGACACTAAGATGTGAAGGTGCTTAGTTTTCCAACAACCTTAGCCAATTTAGATGTTACTCCAAATTTTAAAAGTCGACGCTCATCACCACATTGACTGTTGCCAGGATCCTGAACACCATAAAACTTCGGTGGATACCTTTAAAGAAGATCGGTTACAAAAGCTTCACAACCATTTATAAGGGAAGCCTGATTTTGTACCAACATCTATTATTACTATTAGAGCGAATTTCCCTGGAGTTCACCATTTCACATCATCAGCACAAAAAACTCCGTAATTAGGCGGCTGGAAACCGTCTCCCTATCTGTGAATATCCAAATTCTTCTGATAACCGCCGAGATTACCACATTGTCATCTGCTAGCGCACATTCTCCACAAATTCCACACACATCTGCACCACTTCTCGGAAGCACTTCTCCCAGTGCCCATAAATGACACTGTTCACCTCACTTTCCCACCCTAGTTTACTCTAGGATGGTATCTTATGAAGTGAGTACGCTGTAGCCTCCGAGACTCACCGACTGGAGCCTGGTGCTCCAGACGGTGACTGCTAAGAGGCAGCGGCGAACGCCTGCCGTAGAAAACAAGCCATGGCGACTGAAAATAACAATGAATTTCACGCGGCGTATTTCACGCCGGCGTTTCCATAGTTATTTAATGGCAAAATTCTTTATAATCGCAAAAAATCCGCTAGGAAATTTCTGCAATGCACAGCAAAACTTAGTGAATAACTCCGTCGCTTCAGTGAACACGAGAATTTAGATCTTGATGACAAAAAATCTATAAGATTAGCGCAACTTCGAATGCGATAAATAATTGGATGAATGTTGAAAATTGTAGAGGGCATAACGCTCATTTAACCTCTGACATTTTTTATTGCACATAAAATTCCTTTATTAGTTAATAATTGTGAAAATTCCAAGTGTTCTTCAGTTTCTTTTCCCACAGAAGTTACCTTTTTCCTATTTCTTGGGCGGGCATCCTATCACCTGCACCTATGGCTATTTTAAACAAACTGGAAGACGTGAAGATATTCAGAATACATTTTAAGGAAGAGAAAATAATGCATGAAAAGCTCAGATAGACTGGGCAAATAATGATTGAAAGGCTTCGATCAAAAATGCATCTAAAGATGTACTTTCATGGAAAACCTATGCGAATTTCTCGAGAAATCCTCTATTTTCCCACAACAAATCCCAAATCCTCGTCCTCACTGACCACCACTAGCCTCGCCTGCCCGCCATAATTCATTGGCTGTCACTTCAGCGCTCGATCTCATCGCTCCTTTCCTGCACACTGTGCGCCAATAAATTTCCCAACAATTTTCAATATTTCTTTCACACGCCATCGCTCGACTCCGCCCACAACAAGCGCGTTTTTCCTTGCGAAGCTCGTTTTTTTCTTCCTTGTCGATAAAACCAGTAAACGTTCTCTGGGGTGTCGTGGGCTGGGAAGTGAATTAGTAGGATTCAAAACGGCACCATTTGGGCGGGCTCACTCATGCTTGCTTTTAATAACTAGTATAATTCCCAACAATTTTAAATCAATTCAATAATGATTTTTGATGATCATGGGTAATGGACGTTGAAGGCGTCCCCCCTTCTCAACGTCGTTCAAAAAGGGTGTTCTCCAGAGCCAGAATATTAATGGAGAACCAGGGAAGGTCCCTCTCGTGTCTAAATGTGTTATCGTTGTTTTTTCAAATCCTCCTATGTTATTTTTTTCATTATAATTCCGAGTACACCTGCCGATTCTGGCACACCTTTTGGTGCAGTTAATATACATATAGATAAACCCGTAGCGAACACCAGCACCTAAGACCGATATTGTTTTGCATTCTCTTTCCCATTCCTTCACGAATCTTTGTCTTTTCCTTAGCACACATTTCTTTTTTAAAAATTTGCTTCTCATTGCAGGCTATTATGCCTCTTTGGTTACCCAGCATAAACGTGTTATCACCACCAAATTTGCCCATCGTCACACGAGAGTCAATATTTCACCTTGGGTAATCCAAATGATTCAACTGATATGGAAGTTCACTTTATGGGACTCAAAAATTTCAGAGATCGCTTGCATCATTGAGGCTACCCAGGGTAAATGTGTTGGCACCACGCAAGTTTACCCCTCATTAACATGGCGCCAACACGTTTACCCTGGGTAATCTCGATAACGCATCCAGGCACAGAATTGATGGTGCTCAAATGAGGTCAGAAAGTGCCGCTTCTTCGTTTCAAGACCTCATGTGGGTTAGAGAGATAAATTTAAAGATAAAGATTAGATTAGATTTTCATAGAGATAAATTTTATTGAGGGAAATACTATAGATAGTCACGTTCCCCTCCCGTCGGAAGTTCTCAAGAAGGAACTCTGGTAGAAAAAGTTTCTAAGAGGAAACTATCATAGAAAGAAGGTCAATAAATCACTTGCAAAAAGTAACTGATCCTAAGCAGCTCTTGGATTTGTGCCTCCTTTAAAACATAACCTTGCAGATTCTTCTGGCTTGAAATGCATTGCCAAGATTTATTTTATTTGACTTTTCATTTACTTGGTAGCATTCTAACCCTTCAAATTCAAGCTGATAGAGGAGTGCTGGCAAGACGAGAACAGTTTTGTGAAGTCTCAGTGAGGGCTAACTTCACTGCTATAATAATTTGGAGGCTAATCAATGCTCTCCTTCATATCTAACCATTTACGTTTTATTGCTGACTTTTCAAATTCAAAAATGTTTGAACTGGTAAAAGCTTACAATGGGTAAGATAAGATAAGGTCGCTCATCCACGACATCACATGAGGCGTCTGCACACTATGCTTAGGACCGGATAAAAGTCAAATGAGCTGCTTAAATTAATTGTCAATTCGGAATCCGATCCAAAATTCCCAATGTTGAGAAAACAGAAAACCTTCAACTTATTCCTATGATTCCTCAAGAATTGCATTTCTACATACCTCTTCTCCTGAAACCCGAAACTTCAACTTATTCAAAATCAAATTTTCGGTTTCGAGTATACCAAGTTCACTATCCGGTCCCAAGTATACGGCACACTGTGACTCCTACGAGAGACGCACCTTAGTCAGAGGTGGATGATGATGGAAATTTTTTTTCTCACCGTCACGAACGCCCTATGAATGGCTTGCGATAAACACGAGAATTCAATGCGAAACGTACACGTTTCAGACGGGCATCGCCGGAAAAAACGCGTCGAAATGGATTTTGTCGGACAACGTCGTCCGTGAGACAACCGCACACCTCAACACAATCACTCAGAATGGGCAACATGATGTGCGAATGGGCATCGAAGGTGGCCGACCTTGTGCACGACCGCGCCAGCGGAGGATTTCCCCAGCACGGGTGGGATTTTCGAGAATGATTATGATGATGGAGGAATAAGAGAGTGAATGAGCGAGCGAATGAATGAATGAATGAATGGATGAATGAATGAATGAATGAATGAATGAATGAATGAATGAATGAATGAATGAAATGAATGAATGGCAAATAAGTAAATAAATACCTCTACAAAGGACGATATCCCCTGGTAAGAAGATTTCAAGGAGAACAGGACTGGAAAGACGGTAACCGTAGCAAAATAACAGGTGTCCCAGAAACCTGGATAGGAAAGCAGGGAAAGAAGTTGCTCTTCTCATTAAACACTCTAATCATCTAGTGGAAAAACCGACTACATACACTTGCAAATTCATTTGAATGGTTTTGATCATCCGAATAACTCATTCGAATGATCGAATTATTCGACACTAATGGTTCCGAGAAAATATGCAAGAATAAAGCATAGTACTGTGTTTCGTACCTGCATATCTTCTCGAAAGGGCGAATTGCGAATAATTCGATCGTTCAAATGATTTATTCCGGTAATTTATTCGAATGATCCAATTAACTTGGATAAATGTGCAACTATAGTACCGACCTTCTCTTTCCATCACTAATCAGCTTATCTGGGAAAATCATACTGGTATCACACTGACAAGCATGAATGAATGAATGAATGCGTCAACGTCGATAAATGTTCAGAGTGAAAGAAAGAGGGGGTCTTTACGACGAGCTGTTGAGTCAAAGTGTAGCTGCATGAATGAATAAGCAAGCGAATAAGTGAAATAAATGAAAAGACAAAAAATAGCAGAAGCGCGTGCACTATTCAATCAACCAGCGTGAATGCGCGTGAAACTCTCGGTTCAACTCGACCAGATTGAGATGAACGAGACTTTTTGACCTACCGAACAAAACGCTGTGTTCTATTTCTCTGGTGCCTTGCTATTCAGCATATCAGGCATTTAACTCGTGAACTCATCATTCGGGACACATTTCCTACGTTTTAGGCTAGGCCACCATCGAACTAAGGGTACCAGTAGGAAAAGCACACGGGGAATGGAGGGCATAGCCGGGGGGGGGG
>JARK01001464.1:451795-483717 GCA_000688135.1 Ancylostoma ceylanicum
AACAAAACAAATCCTTGCATGAACATTTCCTGATTCAAGACAATGGAAAAGTAAAACAATAACGTGTAAATGAAAGGAGGTAGTACTGAAAAGAGGAATGAACCGTGTCATCAATTTAAGTACCTATCAACCATGCGCTTGAACGAAGAAAAGTTGGATGGAACGGCATGTTTTTTAATAAGCTCCAAGTATGCGGAACCCGCTCTATTGCTGAAGAAACACCTTCTTCTGGTGGTCCTCGCCCTTGGTAACACTAACTTAGACGTACCTCCTCTAGTGATAGATATCCTCCTAGAGCAAAAATCTTCAGGTGTGAGACCACAACTACCGTTTAAAATTTTATGATACATCAATAGGTCGAATTTCTTCCTTCTATCAGCAAGACTTGCCAACAACATGCTGGCATTTCTCTCTTTGCTGGAAGGAATCACATCGTAGAGAAAGCCCGTCGTTCTTATCATTGCTTTCCTTGTAAAGCTAGATTGAACTCTTTCAATTTTTGCAATTGTCTTAAGCTTAGTAGGATTGAAAATCACTGTTCCATATTCCAGTATTGGACGGACATAAGATTTATATGCCTGCAAAAGAATAGCAATGTTTCTACTTGACAAAGCCCTGAATACCCTATGCACTACCACAAATGCTTTCGCCACAATTTGGTCACAATGCATATCAAAATTGAGATCCTTGGTGATTAGAAAACCGAGATCTCTTATTCTATCAACCCTCTCAATCACAGAACCGTTAATCGTGTATGTGAAGTAGTCATTGCTAGACCCGCTTCCTATGTGCAGGACCTTGGTTTTCGTACTAGATAGAGGAAGGCCCCATTCATTCGACCAATGTTCTACCAATGTAATGGACGCTTGTAAATTGACGGCTTCATTGGCAGCAGAAATGCTAGAGTAGAGCTTCAGGTCATCTGCGAACGCGATACATTTAACACCCGCCGACGCGATGAGGCCAGGGAGTTCATGTGTGTAAATGTTAAACAGAATGGGTGAAAGAACACCACCTTGAGGTACACCACTAGTTATTCTTCGAGGTTGTGAATAAGATGAGTGGACCTTAACCAAAAATATTCTTTCACTTAGAAACTCGTTTATCCACGAAACGATTCGCGGATGTACCCCTACATGCTCCAGCTTATGAACTAGCCCACTATGGTTGACTCTATCGAATGCTTTTGCGAAGTCGAGATAGATGACATCTACGCTAGCACCATTATCCAGGGAAGCTGTCCAATCATTGAGGGATTTCAACATCGCGGTGATGGTTGACTTACCTTTCTGGAAACCATGCTGTTCTTCAGCTACGACGGAATATTTCTCCAAATGTTTGACTATTGCCTTTTTAAGTATTTTTTCGAAACATCTTGAAAAAATGGACGTTATGCTAACAGGGCGATAATTTTCCGGATTAGAGGAAGCCTGTGTTTTCTTAGGTACGGGAACGACCAGAGACATTTTCCACCTATAAGGGACTTCCGCCCTCATAAGACTAAGGTTGAAGAGAAACGCCAGTGGTCTAGCAATTATATGGGCTATTTGTTTGATGAAAGAGAGCGGTATGTGATCTGGTGTTTCCGAGGTCGACGGGGGCCACTTTGACAGCAAAGAGTATATCTCATCATCATAAAACCAGACGGAATCCTCCATGACTGGAAACCCCGGACATGAACAACTAGCACTTAACTCCGGATTTGTTATAAAAGTTCCCTCAAAAATACCAGCAAGCAACTCGGCTTTATCATGGTCTGTGCTAGCAGTACCGCTGCTGTGTACAAGTGATGGCAAGTCTTGCCTTTTATTGAGCCTGGAGTTCAGAAGCCTGAAAAATCCACTTTTGTTCTTAGCTTCGACGACCTTCCTTTCAACAGAGCTGTTATACTTATATAATCTAGTTTGAAATTGCCTGCTGATGCGTCTAAAGTTTTCCCAATTTTCAGAAGTTGGATTGGTGATAGCAGCGTCCCAGGCTTTGCATTTCTTTTGGTAAAGTGACCTGAGGTGCGCCGGAAGATTGACGTTGGATGGCTGAATTCTTTCCAACGGTACAAAAAGATTGATACAGTGTTGGAGAATATTTATGAACATTTCGTATTTATCGTTCACACTATAAGCGCTAGCGAGAGAGCCATACCAGTCTACGCCATTCAAATAGTTTATAATTGCTGGATAGGAGGCCTTCTTAAAATTCCGTCTGATAACTGGAGGTGTACCATTAGTAGGTAAGTTCCACTGAAAATGGACGGAAGCATGGTCACTATTACCAATAGGAGCTGCGACTCGTACCTTATCAACTGAATTTTTCTCATTGGTAAGGACAAGATCTAATGCATTAGCTCCCCTAGTACTTTCAGTGACACATTGTGAGAGTCCGTGTGTTTTACATAATTCGATAAACAAACGAGAGGTTGAGTTTGCACAAGTTGGACCTGCTTGAGCGTCCCATCTAATGTCCGGCATATTAAAATCTCCCATAATAAGGCATGAGCGGTCACACGAAATTAGGTCACTTATTGCCTTGAACAGTTGTTTAGCCATTTTGGCTGGACACGACGGCGTTTTATACACGCTGAGGACACGAACATTCCCGCATTTTACGGAAAGGTCGCAACAGAGTATTTCGTATGCGTTGGGAACAGCCTCAGAGAACACTAGAGATGGAGAAAGTATGACCTTGATTAGGAGAGCAACACCTCCACCCCTTTTCATTTTTCGATCGCAGCGGAAGACCACGTAAGAAGTTGTCAGATCACCAAAAAACGAGGTGTTGTCAACAGATTCCTCTAACCAAGTTTCACATAAGGCAACAATGTCAAAACTTAGCTGCTTCAGCATAAAAATAAGGGGATATCTGTTCCGCAAGCAAGAGCGAATGTTAGCTTCAAGGCATGATACTGTAGGGCCGTAAATCCGATGACACGTTACAAGTTTGAAGGAGAGCTATTAGTGACATTCTTATCATTGGAGGTGTCCTGGATAGAGATACATTCGTGATTCACTGGCATAACTGAAGCAGAAGCATGACTACTGCGACGAGCGACACGTTCAGCTCGCTGGCGTTCCCTTTCCTCTTTGGTAAGGGAAGGCCGGAGAAAGACTCCATGAGCTTTGAAGTGCTTCAATCGTGGCGCACGTCTCAGCATTTGCTTGGCGAAGAAAGAAGAGGGGAGCACTACTTTTAATAGCCTTGGATAACTGGGATTCGAACGACCCATTCTATATACTGCGAGAGCTGCACACTCAATGCCCAAGAAGTCCATGATCTCACGGACGCACTGGAAGTCGTGAGCTACCCTAGCTGATGGTTGATCGATAGTGCTCTCGGGAACACCAATGAAGACCAACGAGCGAGCACGTTCAGCATCATCAAAACCGCGGACAGGCAAAGTAGGTGGTGCAGGACACTGATGAGAGTCTGTGGAAGGCTTTTCAGCAAAAGCAGGTTGTGAATCAGAAGATTGGCCTGAGAGAGATTTCTGAGAATCAATGGCTGACTTTAGATTAGCGCATTCGGAGGTTAGAACATCAACCTGATTACTCAGCTTACGATATTGTTCCAACATTGTACTAAGCTGTCTTCTATCCTCCAGTAGCCATGAGACCACCATTCGGACATGTGACGGTAGAGTCTCGTCCTTGAGTAGAGCATCGGCTTGAAGCTCCAAATCTCGCGGGACAGGTGACGAGTTTAGGTCCAGACACTGTCGTTTTTGCGGGCCACGTCTACTCTGAACAGAAGCGGAGGCAAGCGGAGTAGTCAAATTGGAAGCCATTGCGTAACAAAGTAGGGCGAGACCAGCGATATTTGACCAAATCGACCACCAGTCAATGGAACTCGCACACGAAGATAAACAAAAGTTTCACCTTTCCGGGTGGCACTCAATAACAATCTTCACACCCTGCCACCGTGGTGTTCGCAGGAGAACAGGAGAATTGAACAGGTGTTAGAGAACAGGGAATATCAGCGAATAAGATAGCTTCCCAGAATTAGCAGGGTACAGAGGTAGTGGGAAGTAGCGTCTATGAGGAGCAAAGAGACGCACCGCCGCTTGGCACGCGCACAGGCGGCAGAATGATATTATTTCGAAAAAGAAGAAATGCAGGGGAAAGAAGAATTTGTGGTTCTTGAGTCTCAGACGACAAGCCCTATCATGCCCTTATCACAATGTTTTCAAGGTCATCTTGGTGACCATTCTCAAATCCGCGTAGTATCGAAATATCTACATCCACAATAGGAAACACTCGCAATGGCACAGGTGCGTATCATCGTGAGGCAAAAAGGGGCGTAGCCAGACGACTCTGATTGGCGCACTCAGGCCACTCGTCAGGCCCATCTATTTAAACCCGAACGGTGTCAATTCCATTATACATGGTCTATTTGTGCCTAGCGCCGTGCGAGTCAAACAGGTGGGCGTGACGGGAGGTCCAAATGGGCCAATCAGAGTCGCTTGGTTACGCCCCTTCTTCCCTCACGATGATACACACCCCAACGGCACGTATAGTAGGGAGGTGAAGAACTTGTGGAAAGCACAAAACTTCCCCCGAAAATAAATTCGCAGAAGGTGGTAACCTTGCAGTATTTTTCTCATAAAAATATCAAAAAGAAATCCCGCTTCTGACTATCCTTTCAGCAACTCTACGAGAAGGCCTATGTTTCACCTGTTGAAAATATTTACTATGTATTTCTGTGCTTCCGTCGTTTTAGTACACTCATCACATGAAAATCAGCGAAAAGGCTCAAAAACTGTTCCTGTGGTCGAAGTGTCAGATACGAAAAAAGGGGGTTCAAAGTTGGTGTTCAGCCCTCAGATCGGTAACTTCACCAATACAGGTTCGTTCCGATTGCGACTGTCACTGCTTCTCAATAGCAGTTCGGTCAAATCAACCCATTTCTTTGTCTTGCAGTGCCTCATTCGAATCCAAAGGCTTGAGAGTAACAACGCAGTGCACGAAAATTCTCTTGGGATATTTTGAGAAAGCACATATGACATGATACCACCTATGTTTTTGAATCGCATACGCACAGTCGGGTGGGTTACAAAGTGCCTCTGTAACTGTGTCTGCAATTGCGGCCGCAGCGCGGTGTCCGTCGGCTATTCAGCTGGTTCGATCAAAAATAGGACGCTACAGGATGAGTCTGGGAGGACGTTCCATGTATAGTAAGTGACAGGAGGAGAACGCCAGAAGTATGAATGACACGATATACATAACAGAACGCACAGAGGAACGTGTAAAAACTAGCTCGGAACCAGCTGATCAGCCGGTCAACACCATGCCACGGACGCAATTACAGACATAGCCGCGGACGCACTCTCTAACCTGACCGACTCAACCAATCATGACAATAGAGCCACTATGAAAGAGCTGTGCAAGATCATTCCTTGTAGTATAGGACATTCATGCAAGGAGTAAATCTCAGTGAATTTACAGAATGAAATCATGCGATGCGGTTCACCATTACCAAGCATGTCGAATATTGATTGAAAACGACAGTGGCTCATTCTATGGTCCTTTTACGAATAATCACTACCGTGTGAATGGATGTGAATCGTTCCCAAAAAATCATTAAGGAAATAAGCAAAGTATTTGATAGACTCGATTAAAAGTACAAATATCTCCCGTGAAATAAATGGGACCATCAAACATCAGATAACCCGCCAAACAAAGAACGAGCAAAATATTTATTAGCAACTATCGCAAACAAAAAACATGAAAAGGCACGCGCTAGGAGTCGTATTTAAAGCTTTGTCCGCTGTCTGCAAGTGCACGAATATATGAGCTGATTATTGAGCAACTGAGAAATTTAGCTCAACGATGATTATTACTTAGCTTGTCATTATCCCTAAAAAGTCATCATCGACTCATCCAGTTGAACTGTCAGCTAACCGCCTAAGGCGCTATTGAGTCCTGTAGAAGTAAAGAAAAAACAGACTAGTTAAGTATAATGGTACCGGCCTTAGGTGACTAGATATTGATGAAATCATATGGTGAGACATGCTATCTACATGCAAATCAAGACAATTTAAGATTGTAACAGCTGATCTTCATACTGCTTCACGAAGCATTCACCAACTGGGAAGAAGTCCCAATCTCTGGAAAATGAAATTATCATTACGTTCAAGTTTTTGAAAAAATAAAAAAAGGTAGGAAACGTATATATCGAGGCAAGATAGAAGAACCAAGCTATTTTTTGGCTTTTGATGTATTTATTAACGATAGAAATATGTTGCTTCAAAGCAAGGTGCAGAAAAAAATTGAAATCAGGAAAGCTTATAGACAGAAATATTGAATTGTAGAGAATGATCTCAAAAAATCGTACATGACTCTTGGTGGCAATTGCAAGACGCTAAGAGAACAATAGTGTCAGATTTTAGAACGGATCATGGAAAACATATCACTACACTGCTTGAAATTCCAAAGGGAATATTCTAAATACAAAATAGACATTTTCAGCGACGCGCAGATGAAAGGCGGCTGCGTGCTAACAGGTGCGCTGCTGGACCGTGATTGGTCTATTCATGTGTGCGTCGCGGCTGCAGCATTCCAAAGTGCGCGAGTGCGGAGAAATAAACAAGTTTTTCAAGCACGGGGGGGGGGGGCAGATTAATTCTATCGGAGCCGATAAACCGTATAAACCGTAAAAAATGCGGCCACCGATGTCCTCCAGTGTGTCGAGTTTGATGGACAAACATGGATTTGAGAAGCATATGCATGCGGCGCGGTCGCGTCGCGGCGTACGTCTTGACCGCCTCCCGCGACGAAAGGCGCTGAGCAAAATATGTTTAGTTTTGTTCTAAAAGCTCGTCTGTCCTTGTTTGTCGAGAGGTTGGCAATATTCTCGATATATACTCATAAATTTTGAGACTGGAAAACAAGGTAGTTAATAAGATAGAATAAGAATAAGATGGTGCGGCTCGGATTTTTAACGCCAACGCTTGAAGAAAAAAAAATAGAAGAAACCTCCAATTCTTTTCGGAAACAATGGAAAATATATGGTAAGAATGAGATGGAAAAATAAAAAAATAGAAGAAATATTTGAAAGATGTAATAATGAATTCATCACCCACCTATTATCGTACTTCTCTCGTACATAGGTCTCCTGACCAGTGTATTCAGTGTCATCTTTGTTAACAAGGTGTTGCAAGAAGAAGCTGGAATAAAAACGATTTTAGTGAAAGTGCAAGCTGAAAACAAGAAGTGAGCTGTCTCTAGCGCAGGCTAAAGAGTCTAGTGGAGATTTAAAGCTTTTTTCCACATCCATGAAGCAAGAGGATCCACGAAGTCAGCTAAGCATCCGACAGTGAGCGCGTCAGGTAGGGACCATTTCTCGCACAGAAATCGTGGCAGGTTAGAAACTCCAGGAAAAAGAAACCTATTCAAGCCATAAACCACGTGGAAAAACTTACAGATAGTTAGCAAAGTTGTGTTCCTTGGTGGTGTGTATTTCGAAGCCTCTCGGCATCCGATCGAAAGTCTCTTTGCCGATGTCGCAGATGAAGCATGACGACTCCAACTTCTCCGTGGCTGACTCCTGTTGGTCTCGAAGCTCTCCGAACGCGTCAATGATCAAACCTAAACACCATACTCTCAGCAAAATATGGTAATATCCTGAATCGTGTGCAAAATCACAGTACCTTGCATAATAGCCAGCAGGATAACAATAACGAAGAAGAAGAACGAGATATCATAGAACATTCTTGGATATTCAAGCTCATCGCCATACGGTGACTCCAGCTCGTCTCCAATACCCCCACCAGCTCTTACACCGGCGTAGAAGTGGTAGATGAAGCACTGAAAAGAGCAAATGAGCGTCTGATTACACTCTAACTACGGAAAGACAGATCAGAAATGCAGTACCGTAAGCATATTATGACATTTTCGATCCGGTTCCTCTCCATCTTCACCTTCTTGGACGTAGAATTTACGGAAAAAGTTGAACGCTATCACAGTGTACAGGTACACCACCACCAACGTCATCATAATGGTAAGGATCAACTGGAAAAAATCAGGTTAGATGTTGACAAATTAACGATACAGTACTAAATATTTTGAATTACCTGTTGCAAGTTGTGTGTCACAGACTGGAGAATAGCCTTTAACATAGGGAATGACAGCACAACGTCGATAAGATGGAAAGCGTAGAAGAACGGCGAGATGAACACACCACAGGCCGAACAGAGCAGGTAGCCGACGCGATAGAGGAACTGGCCGTTGGTGAGGATCACTCCGATCCACAACCAGCAAGTGTACCTGGAAAAAACGGTTGTAAGAGCAAAAGCTGGATTTGACCCGTTTCCAACCTTTCGAAAGGTGCGTGAGATAAAAAAATAAAGGTAAAACACAGAGATAAAATAAATAAATCATTAAAAAGATAAAGAACTCGATATAATATAAAATTATAAATAAAAAAATGAATTAATGAAAAATTTAAATATAATTTAAGAAGAATTCAATATAAAAATATAATTATAAAGATGAGTGAATTATTTTATTCATACTCTACTATTTATTTTATATGTAGAATAGTAGTAAGCTAGCCCACGAATCATGCTTACCTATAGTCAAAGCTGTTATCGCCAGATGTCTTTTCTTCTCCCAGGATAGATGAAAGCGTTTCCTCGTCAACCTAAAAAAGCGCAGGAAATATGCAACACAGGTATTGTTTATAACGACAACAACTTGATAAATTCCATTATGAAAAGTCTTCCAAAAAATTCTCGGAAGCCTCTCGGTTACACCGACAAATTCAGCTTGGAAAAATTTGCCAACATCAGGGAAAAATCCACGTCGAGAACGAAAAAATGGCAGAATAAAAACACAGAATTAACATTACTTTTCCTGCAAATAAAGAAGCTAAAAAAACTACTATTACTTCTTAAAACTGGAGTCTTGTGCTTGTTCCACTTAAGTCTTATCTCTGTATCTTCAGTTTCCATAATTTTTACCTTTATAAGAAAATAGATAATCGTCTGCCGTCACACTCAGATCGCTGCCACCATGGGGCCCTTCTCACATAGAACTGACTCACATAGAAAGACTGAATCCAATAATATCCCGAATAGCCAAAAGTTTTGTTAAAGACATCCTAAGTGCGTTGAAAAAAATAGCATTTTTCATGAAAATAAATAATATCCGTGAATCCGCAGATACATACATAGCTTACCAAAAAAATTCATGTCCTGCAGCGACAAGAGGCAAACTTACACCTTCCATATATCCAATTTTACGCCAAAGAGTAGTGTTACCAATATAGCAAAAATAACAGGTACATCAACTACTCAAACCTGATCTTTGAACTTCTGTCGAGTCTTTCGCCTTACAAATTTATCCCAGTACATCATCGGGAACGACTTCGAACTGATCACAATCCGATCGAGATACCTAAAACATATACAAAATGCAACATCACTGATTTTATTCGCGACCTAACAAGTAACTTGTATTCACGTCATTTTTCTCACGAAATGTCTTCATCTAACTAAAATGTTCCTAAATCTCCAGGAAGAGGCAGTAGCAACAATCAGAAACCTACCATAGCAAGGTGTCAATAACACCGCTCTCCTCGTTATCCTCTTCGGTAATCCAGCATCCGTCGAACATTAACTTTCGAGCCACTTCCTTTTCTCGTTTGAACGTAATTAGTGGGATCTGAAAGATGACGGTCACACTTCAACGCATATAAAATACCTTAACCTTATAGTATTCTACAAAAATTTTGCACACCGAAAAGCTTACCTTGAGCTGATAGAAGGAAACCAGCAACGCAAATGACGTTGATAGATGGAGCACACTGATCCAGTACAAAACCTGTAAATACGGATGACGTCAGAATCAGGAACCTAGATATGCGTCCGAAACTAAACCCTTCCAGGAAAACGACTGACCTGCGCAAGAACCCAACCGGTTACTTCGTAATCAATATATGGTAACATCATTCCAGTAATGTAGACTGTTTCGAGTGTGGCTTCGTCATCTTCTTCACCTTCGGCTGCTTCTAAAATGAAAAAAACTATGAACTTTGCGTTCACTGTCCCATAAGTTGGGCATCAATCGATAATCTATAAGGACCAAAAGCGGTTGATTTTCAACCACTTTTTTTGAACGGAGAGGAAACAATTCTACAGTGAGCTCCAAACGGCCGTAGGCACGGGACGGTACCGCGGCACGGCGTTCTTGGGCAGAGAGACGCTGCTGGCAGAAGCAGACAACCAGAGCGAGCATGCAGAGTCCCTGCGCCTCTGTCCAAGAACGCCGCGCCGCGGTCCCGCCCTTGTCTACGACCGTTTGGAGTTCACTGTACTTACTTGTCAACTTGCTCCATTTTTTTTTTGTTCAAATCATTAATCAAAATTTGGGCGGAGTTCTCCACGATCTATACGCAATGCCAACAAGAAATCCGTTCAAATTTCTCTATTATTAGCACCTTCCCCCTCGTCTTTGAGATGTTCAGGTAGGAGATCAGATTCGTATAATTTTAAGTGTTATTCGTCTATTTCTCAGTACTACCCCAGTGCAAGTACAGTATCCATCATTGACTCTGTTACAACAAAGTACAGCCAACTCACCAGGAGCTTCATTATGCTTGATGTCAACCCTGTGGAAAAGCAAAATGACGTTGATGAAGAAAGCCAGGTAAAGAGTGGTCTTCTCGATAGTCTTGAAGTTACGCGCGAGCATATTCTGGAAAAGTCTTCATAAATCCTCGCTCACTCATGAACAAACTAATCAATAAATCAATGAAACACACAAGTATTGATCCCTTGCTGCGTCCAATGTTCTGCTCAGCAATCTTTGGCTCGTAGGCTCCACTCGCCGTAAGATCCACCTCCGAAACTGCGGGTATCATTGCTGGCGCACCGATCGATTCGTATAAACTAAATTAACCGCTTAGAATACCGACATTACCAATTAGTATCCTAGGTTCGCATGCATCATTGAAATTATCCAGGATAACCGTGTTACACCACACAAATTTACCCATCGTTAGCGCGGGCGTCAATGCGTTTACCCTGGGTAATCTTAATGGCGCATCTAAGTCTAATATTTGGAGAGGTGTTACCTTGGCGCTTTGTGGACACTTCCTGGCGGAGTTGGTGGATGCGACGTCGCGGTGGTAGGTGACGCCGTTTCTTCCGTCGTTGTTTCTTCGGTGACAATTTGCGGAATATCGTGGTGGAGAGCTCCTGTTGGCAGTTGTTCCGCAGCCAATCCGAATGCTTCCACGCCAATGTGGGTGTGATGGAATTCAGGTAGGATTGGGTGACCATACAGAGGAGAGTGGTGTACTCTGAAAAAGGGTTTATTAGGCAACAATGGTTAGATTTATATACGTTGTGTAAATAATGATTAGTGATAATAGTCCACAAGTAAAAAAAAAGCATAAAATTGAACTGCGTCAATGCACTATTTGTAGATCCAGAAAAAAAAATCCAGTGAATTACGGGTGTTCGTCATCCTGGGTGAAAAGGGGGCGTGGTTGGACGACTCTGATTGGCGCACTCTGGGCTGTCACGCCCACCTGTGTGAACTCGAAGGGCGTCAGTCACATAATACACGGTCCATTTGTGCTTAACGCAGGTGGGGTGACTGGCGGCCCGAATGCGCCAACCAGAGTTACCTGGTTACGCCGCTCTTTCCCTCGCGATGATATACACCCCTAGATCACCGTGTAAAGCCGGAAAATCCGCCAGAATACCAGGAGACCCCACTCACTCTTTCAGTTCCTCCTTCTCAGCTTCGCCTTCCTCCCTATCCGGAGTGGTAAGGAAGTAGGCAAATCGGAACAACGTCATCAGCAGCAGATACGCACAGTATCCCAGCGCCTTCCCACAATGGAATAGAAGCACAGCAATCGCCCACATCAACTGCATCCACGTCATCTGTCTGAAGACATCGTTCAGAAATAGCCCTTGAATACCTCCTGAGTAAAAAATTCCTCACCTAACTTTCCCGCTAATGCTCTTGAATGCCTGCTTGACGTTCTCAGGTCGTAACGCCGAAGCTGCATGGACTCCGTAGTGATATCCACTCTTGAATGTCTCGGAGATTTGGCTGAAAAAACCGTGATTTCCAGAAAGTTCGAGCAACCATCGTTTCAAAAAAAAAACTGCTCATTACTCACTCTCCAGTACTGCTCTGTTGAAGGAAATAGTCCCTTTGCTTCATAGCACGCTCCATTTTCGAGTCACTGTCACCAGATGAGATCTCGGCAGCGTGTTGCATTTCGAAAATGGTGTCCTAAACAATAATTCAAATGTAAAAAATACTTATTGATCTGCAGTAAACAACATACTTCGCAGAAATTGATGAAAGCTTCCAGTTTGCCCTGATCTCCTCCGTCATCTTGAAGCACATTGAAGAGGAAGGAATTTTTCGAGTCACTTAATAGAGAAAGCAATAGATCATCAGCAAATAAACTAAATTTTTCAACAATCCAAGATCCCTACAATCCAGAAACGAAAAAAATGGAGGAAAATTTAAAAAAAAAAACAACAAGTCCTAGATGTTATCAGATGGCGTTCTCTTACGGAATGAGTGATCAACGCAACCAATTTGAAGTGATCAACAAAAAATACTCAGTGACTTACCGAATCTGCTGCTTGCCCCACTGCTCTAGCCATGATTCCTGGATTTCAAAGTAGATCTTTTCGACTCGCTTGCTTGAGCCCATGATTTCAATTCTTCCCAAGAATGGATCGAAATATTCGAGCAGGGTTTGAGCCTGGAAAATGAGGATAGGTGTTTTTACTAGGGTCAGAAAGGAGAACAACTATGCGTTATAGGGCTCAAGGATAACTGTACGTAATTCTTCGGAATATTTAGGCAAAAATTGCGAAATCAGCATGTGAAGAAATAGGGGATTTTACGCACAAGATTCAAAAATTGCTGGCAAAATTCTATGAGACAAGGTTTCGAAATTGGCTTTCTTCCCTTTAGATTTGTAGATTATGTCTTGTTCAGTAAAGTTTCTTTTCTTCTGTGTTTTTTTCCTGTTTTTGTATGTATTTTGAAACTTCACCGTTTTGCCTCGTAGATCAAGATTCCTGAGGTTGTGGCGCGCCTGCCGGCGTATTAAATAAATAAATCCACAAATTGAATCAATATGAACAAGTCAGCTTGCCCAACTTTCCTCACCTTCTCAATTATTTTCTCCAACCTCGGGTCGTTGGTTATGTGCTCCTTGAGATTCGTCAGCAATACTGCCAGATTGAAGCCGATATCTCGAGCAGGGTTGTGGAATCTCTCTGTGAACTCCATATAATCCACTTTTCCATCGTTGTTTACATCAGTACACATCATCAGATAAGTGATATCCTCGCTGTAACGAAAAAAAATTAGTGTAAACTAACTAGATATTTTAAATCCAGACAGGAAATCCTAGAATGAGGACTATAGAAAACCCATAGAGTGGAAACAACTCAGAAACATACACGGTGTACATCTTCTGACTCTCCATTGCCCTCTGGAATTCCTTTGGACTAATCCAACCATCGCGGTTAGTATCGAAGTCCTACAAACAAATTTCTCACCACTTGCATCTCTTCCAACATAGATGAAAAAGCGCAAACCTGGAACGCCTGTGAGGTCGTCAAATCCTTCAGCTTCAAAAACATGTCCGAAAACTTCAGGATCTTTTCTACAGACGGTTGCGACTCCACCAACGCGTCTACCATTTGCTTTCCGATTGGTCCGTTGAGGACATTTCCTGGAAGAAGACATTTTTCAGGAACAACTCAGCATCCAACACGTGAGAGCACTAACCTTCAAGCATGGACAGCATCAGCACAATCATGTCCTTCTGTAGATTGAGGAACTCTCGTAGAAGTTCCAGCTGGGTGGAGTTTCGGTAGAGTTTCTCCATCATATGGGCAAACAGGAAGAAGAAGCCATTGATAGCATCCCAGAGACGAGAATTTGCCAACGTCATCTGGTTACCAACGCAAGGACCCTGTAGAAGAAAGGAATCTCTTCGTTTTTGAAAACAAACCATTTCAAAAATGTTACATGACCCAAGTAAATGGTAACTGATGAAATTTGTACATCTCAAGATAACAAGGAGTAAAAGTGGATTTCAGACGGTTAAGAAAAGCAAAAACTAAGGAGAAAATAGGGGAACATCAGAGCATTTGTAATCTCCAGGCGCCGTATGCATTATTGGGGTTACCCAGGGTAAACATACTAGGACGACTCAATTTACCCATACTTAACACAGACCAGGGATGAGCGGAAGTCAAATTTGGAATTTCGGAAGTCGGAACTCGGAAGTCGGAAGCTCCAAAAATCGCCGGAATATCGGAAGTACCGGAAGTCGGAAGTCGGAAGTACAGAGGGTACAAGTACACACACACACACGTGGATGGATGTGTATGCATATGTATGCACAGAGGTGTATGCAGCTGTTAACTCACTGGAGTTCTTCTGAAACGTTTTTTCTAATAATGTTGAGAAGTTTTGAAACTAATTAATCGAGACAATGAAAAATAAATAAAAAAACATGTCTCTTCTCCCCCTATACAGGGTGGCGCATAACTACTGTCCAATCATTGCGCGAGCGCAAAATTTGACCTACCTTACAGATTCAAATCTGGTTTTTTCTTGTTAGGTTCGGCATATCATTTTGCCTATGTATGCCTCATATCAGTTGGCTTGCCTCACTTTGAAAGAAATGACGAAGCTATCATCGCATCGTTCCGCAATTCTGGAGATGCGTCGAAATGGAATGGCACCTTCAGAAATTTGTCGTCGACTCAAAGTGAACAGAAAGCTGGTGTACCGAACTCTGAAACGAGGGACGACGGATTACCTTCCAAGAACCGGCCGTCCAGTAACGGTGACAACTGCCCGCATAAAGAAAATTGTGAAGGAACGTTTGGAGAGAAGTCCGTGCCGTAGCATGAGAAAGATGACAACCGAGCTGGGTATCTCACGGAGAAGCCTCCATATAATTGTTGAGGACAAGCTTGGGATGCGAGCTTACAAGCTCCGAAAACCAGAGAGCTGCCAGAGTGAAAAAATGCCGGAGGCTCCTTGATAGGGCCGTCAATGGTGGCCACATGAGGATGCCTTTCACGGATGGGAAACTGTAAACTGTAAAACGTATAGTATACACAATTGAGCAGGTGTGCAACACCAAAATGATAGAGTGTACGCAGTATGTAGTAGAGAAACCGACGCAGCACGCTGGATCGTATCACGCGACTTGCATCCAGCATCTGTGATGGTTTTTGCTGGAGTGTCAGTGACCGGGCGAGCCCCCCTGTTTTTTGTGGAAAAAACCGTCAGGATTGACAAAAACGTGTACTTGTAAATACTGAAGAATCATCTGCTTCCATAGGCCACTGAACACTACGAAAACGGCGACTGGATCCTGCAACAGGACGGAACACCTGCCCATCAGGCTAAGTTCATCCAAGATTGGTGCCTCGCCAACCTCCCGGACTTCATCAGTGCCTCCGAATGGCCGGCCAATTCACCTGACCTGAATGTCCTGGACTTCTCTATCTGGGCGAAGCTGGAACAGAAGGCCTGCCAGAAAAAAATACACCAGTGTTCAGGCTCTGAGGAAGTCTCTGGAGAAGGCCTGGAACAAAATCCCACAAGATCACGTGCGGGCCGCGGTGGAGGCATATCCCTGAGCGACTGAAGGCTGTCATCCGCGCCAAAGGAGGCCACATTGAATGAACTCTCGGTTATCGTTTCCTCAAATGGTAATTAACAGTTGGTGAAGAGATCGTCTGGATCGATCCGTTTGTAACTCCTTTATGCGTTTTTTACTGTGGGACAGTAATTATGCGCCACCCTGCAATAAAACGTACATCAACCAAGATCTTTGCTGCTCTTCCACTAAAACAACAGGCACCGATCGTATTCTATTTTCAGAAGGACGTGATGCTGGCGAAGATAGCGATGCCTAAATGTGTAATCGCTGTAAGGGATGTGGCATGCTTCACAGCGAAGCTGTCGCTGCGACCGTTCCCCACCAAAAGTTCTTGTGCAACTGATCATACACCAACATGCTATCCAACGCAAATAGTGTGATAAGACATGAGAACGTGTAATACTNTCGCTGCGACCGTTCCCCCCAAAAGTTCTTGTGCAACTGATCATACACCAACATGCTATCCAACGCAAATAGTGTCATAAGACATGAGAACGTGTAATACTTTGTTATCATCATTTTCATTCATTTTCTTCACAGCGACGGTGTCACTGTAGAGTATGCCACATCCACAAAAGACAAGGATTTTTCTTGGGAAGGAGAAAAGTGAGAAAAAGAGGAGTGAGAATGACAAAAGCAAAAAGTTCAAGTTGACCTGCAGCAAAGTAGTCTGGGAAATTTTATAGCACCTCCGTCCACCCTCTTCGCTTCCCCTCCACCTGTGTCTGCCACGGGTAGCAGCTCATGCGGGAAAAATACAACTTGTTCAATGTCCATCTGAAACTTCCGAAAACTTCCGGCTTTTTTTTTCGCATTTTTCGGAAGTCGGAAGTCGGAAGTCGGAAGCCCGAAAAACACCGGAATATCGGAAGTTTCGGAAGTCGGAATTCCGCTCATCCCTGAAACTAACCTACCACCTTACCTTAGAAAAATGCTTGAGCATAAGGAATGTTTGCATGCTTACGCCAAAAGAACAGGAGATTGGCGAGAATATAGAAAATTTTCGGCCTCTTTCTCGGAGCGTCTCAGAAAATATAATCGCAGTATAGAGAAAAAGATAATAAATTCTGGAAAGCAAAGCTTTTTCTCCTACCTAAGGAGGAAACTTTCCAATAAAACGACTATAGCAAACTTACACAAATGTGGCGTGACTGCCATCACTGACCAAGAGAAAGTTAATTTACTTGCTGCAGAATTTTACAGTGTCTATTCAGAAGAAGATGGAGGAAGACCTTACCGTAGTCGTGATATCAAAACTCCTATGAAAGACTTTCCCAGCTTTGATAGTCTGACCGTATATGAACTTCTGAGCAGAATTCCTAGTTCTTATTCTGTGACTCCTGAAGATCTTCCCCCTATATTTATCAAACGAATTTCGGCCATTATTGCTTTTCCAGTATCATACATCTTTAACCAATCGATGATGTCTTCTGAAGTACCCAATTTGTGGAAACACGCGCTCGTTACGCCTATTCTTAAAAAACAGCCGTCTTCTGATGTTTCGAACTATCGTCCAGTAAGTATAACGTCGATTTTCTGTAGAGCGTTCGAAAAGATACTGAAAAAACACATTATGACACATCTTTGGGAGAATGACCTAATTCCACCTTGCCAACATGGCTTTGTCCCGGGAAGATCGGTCGAAACAAATCTACTTGAGTGCCTCAATGAGTGGTCAGATATTTTGGATAGAAAATCATGTTGTGATATCATCTATTTTGACTTTGCTAAAGCATTCGATCGGGTTAGTCATGATAAATTATTATCCCTGATAAACAATTTGAGATTTCATCCAAAGGTTTGCGCTTGGCTTTCTCAGTTTCTTTCCCATAGAACGTTTCAAGTCAGAGTAAACACATCCCTATCTAGTGTACTGGAAGCTAGTAGTGGAGTACCTCAAGGTGGAGTCCTGTCTCCGATCTTATTTCTTCTCTATACATCCGAAATAGCAGAACTTTTGCAGAAAAAGGGTGTCAGATGTATGCAATATGCAGATGATGTAAAAATCTACCGGGAAGTTACTCAAGCTGAAGATGTGAATATAATACAAGATGCCATTAACTGTTTGGTTGATTGGTCCAAGAAATGGCAATTACCACTTTCACTGGGTAAAATTTATCACCTCAGGATTGGTAGCTCACATTTAATAGGGTCCTACAATGCTGATTCTGTTGAAATACCTACAGTTACCTCTGTTACTGACTTGGGATTTCACTATGATCAAAAGCTTGATTTTTCTTTACATTACACAAAGATGTGTGCCAAGGCACACATGCGCACGTTCCAAATATTTAAGTCTCTTTCCACGACTGATCAAACTCTTATAAAAGCCAACAAAATATATGTTCGTCCTCTTGTGGAATCCGGGTCTACGGTATTCAGCCCATGCAAGAAAAAGGATATAGCAAAGATTGAAAAAATGCAAAATAGCTTCACCAGAAAAATATTTATCAGAAAAGGAAGTTTCTCCTACTCAAGTATCCCCCGTGCAATAATAAGGAATCATTATTTTGATATTCCCTCTCCTGAATCTAGACGCCGACGTCTGCATGGTTTATAAAATACTACATGAATGGAGCTCTGAAAAAGCTAAACTATTCTTCTCTATAGTAACATCCATAACTAGAGGGGGTGAATTCAAAATTTTTTACAGAAGAGCGCGAACTTCTGTCAGAACTAGAAGTTTCACTGTTCGAGCGGGTGCGGCATACCTCTCTCTGAGCAAATATGCACCCCCTTTAAACTCTCTTGCAGCTTTCAGAAAATTTGCCTTTACAAGAACAACTACATTTTAAAAGAGCAATGGTGCAGTTTCAAATTGAAAAGGTAACATTGTATGAAATAGTGATTAATTTTGGCTTGTACTGATTAGTACTGACTTCTACTCACAGTTCTATGACAATTATTTTTTAACGCTTGTCTTAAACAGCGTAATAAATGTAATGTAATGTAATGTAATGTAATGTGTTTCTGAGAGATTCTCATCTATGTTTTTTATGTAGTGGAGCCAGATCTTACTTCTTCTCCACTGACAGTTTATGTGTGGGTGTGAGTCTTGCCACTTGACACGCTCCCACGAAGAGGTAAGTTTCGCCATTTGTCGTAGGCGAGACATTTTTTGACACACTTCCCGCTACTGATAGCGCTCAATTTCCATGATTTGACGTGAGACAAAATGCGCCCTGTGTAACCATTGCATTGCTCTAATTTTTGGAACTGACAGTACACGAATGCGAAGAAGCGATGCGAGCCGTTAGGCGGACGCTCAGGCAATCTAATTGAACATGTGGAGGAATTTCTGGAAGAATTTCTAGTAACATACCATACGGAGGCTTTGTTCCCGCGACCACTCGCATCCAACAGATTCGTAGAATTACTCCTACAGTATACTAAGAACCCTAAAACAACTTGTTCGGCCAGGAGCTTGCTGACAAGTTGTTCTTGACAAATGTTGTCGACAACTTGTTTTTTCTCTTCCTTGTCGACAAGTTGTCTTCCCAAAAGCTTGTCGACAACTTGGTTTGGGGTGGCTTGGTGATATCGAACTTGTCGACAACGATCTGCTAGTTAAAAGCTTGTTTGCAAGTTGTTTTTGGGTCAAACTGGGCGGACAAGTTGTTTTTGGAGTTCTGAGAAATAAAGAAATCCATATTAAAGAAATTCGACGAGCTCTTCGGCATTAGACGTACATTACAACCGTTATAATCATTCGGAGTTAGACTTCTGACATCCAACGAGAAGTTGGTCGAGGGTTGATATTTTGGATTTTGCTTGGACCTTCAAACTTGTTAGGGGGACGATGAAGGGACGTATTGACGGGGCAACGTTGGTTTGCACTCGAATTTCATTTGGGAAAGTTCACTTATTGTTAGAATTTGGGAGTGGTCGAAAACGGAGTGCACCGGTTTCAGCCATGACATTTGAGAGTATGCCACCTTGCTCCATCTGGCAAGTTTGGCAACATTGGCGGTGGTTTTAATTGGATCGGAAGTGGCTTGAAATTTCAGCCGTCGCGAGCTTTATTTCTCTTCATCGTCTTGCATACTGGAGGGAATGGGTACGGGGGGTGGGGAGTTGGGAAGAAGGTGGAGCTATTCATTATGATGAGGAATAGTTTTGCCATCGCAGGTTAATCTGGGTTTGAGGAATTTTCTAGTATTGAGCCAGTTACACCGTACACTTGACATAGAGCGCATCATCGCACATAAACTGTTCCACCTCCATCCGTCGGTGATTCCATTGTTGACCTCGGATTTGGACGGTAGTAAGCGAGCGAGGGTGGCCATTTTCACGATGTCAGCTGTTGGTATCACAGATTTTGATGGGATCATCGCCTAGCCAGGGGTGGAGAGACTATGACGATTTGAGGTTGAGAATATCACGTTCGACGGCGGTTCCGTCGTGGGACGGGGGTGGTGGCTGACCACCCAACTTCGGTTAACCTTAGTGTTTGGGCGATACTGGAAGTTTAGCGCTGAGTGCGGCCATGTCACGTTGAGAGCTCGCCATACCTTCGGTTTTGGCCGGATAATCAACGTCGGCCATGATTACACTTACCAGCCATTTTCCTCGGCGATCGCTAATTTTTTTTGAAGAGCTTCCATTGAGAAGGGGGTACGTCACCATACAATGAAATCTCAGTTGTGCTGTTAATCTGGCAATCTGCGATCCTTAATTTCCATGCAGTTTCCTAACCTTTGCCGCTTTTGGATTTTAATATGGTAGAACGTGACCGTCGGGTGGTTGGGTTTGTTTTTTGGTGGGGTGGATTTTGAAGCTTGGGAAATTCTTCACAACTTGCGATTCTGTAAAAGAAGATGGTGCTTGCCGAAAGGGACATAATGTTAGCCTTCTTGATTTTCTATGTATATGTTTGGTTTTGCTTGATTTTCGAAAGAATTCGGCAAGTTACAAGCGAAAATGTGGGGAAAAAATTTGGGGAACTCTCGAAAATCAGTAAATTTCGCGGGAATCACCAAACGAAATGAAGCGGGATGTTCGGACATTTCATACCAGCTCATCTTAGTGCTGATACGATCGAAAGACCTCAAGAACCTTATCCGGAAGCTAGTTCCTGGCCCGTTACTTCTTACCTACCGGAAACTCGTCAGTGATGACGCGGGAAGCTCCCAGAAAGCTGGACGGCTCCTGTGGAGCTTGAGTATTGGGTCCGGAAGCCTACAGGAACCCGGTCGGGAAGAATTCATGAACATCGCAAATGTAAATAAACTGGGAACGCACGCATGTGCTATAAATTGCTCTATTTCCGGACTCACCCACACACCATTCCTCCATAGTGCAAGGTGGCACCGTCAGCATCACATACTTGACACGTTGATGAAGACCTCATCGGCATCGGAGGCGGCTAGAATATAAGACTTTGCATATATATATATATATATATATATATATATTTGCGCAGAGCCGCTATCAGTCAAGGAATACAGTCAATTTAGTAACTTCTCCGCTTCTACTGCTTATTTTTCGATTCATTGTCCTCATTTTAAGGGGCATTTCTTCCCATGTAATGAAAATAGCTACAAACGCAGACAGTAAACCTACCGGTATCTTTAGCTTTCCTACAACAGGCGCCGAGCAGCCTGGTTTAATATCTAATTCCATATCAGATAGAGTGGAGTCCAGCGGTGGCATTTCCAGCTTAGTAGAAGGTTTGAGTGAAAATGTTTGCCCCACCAACGCGGAAATTTGCGTAACTTCCGCAACGCGATATTCTGAGCACATCACCTCACACATTGAACCTCAAAGGGAAAAACGATTCACTACGAACAAATGCATATCGAAGGACCGCAGAACAATCATCACTTCATTCAAAAATTACGAGGAGATAGTGCGTCTTGGCGTGCGTATTACCAGAAAATGGCGATGAGATGAATAATTATTATTAGAAAGAAAAATAAGTGGACAGAGGAGGTTTGCTTAGAATCGTGTAAGTGATTAGGCCGCAAGCTGAACGAGCTGAATGCTATTGCCATGTCGCATAAGTTCGCGTTATCTAAAATTTTTCAACAATGTTTCTTCATTAGGTTGAAGCACTACGGAATTCACGTGGTCCTCTGGGTCATTTCACTGGGGCCCGCATCCGTACGATAGAATTTATTGGACTGTGAAATGAAGAAAACACTAGCCTGACTGACCGGACTCTCAGGCTTCTTTTCGTGCTCGCTTCGCTCATGTCGCCTTCATAGCATCTCTCACACCACGCCGGTCATTCCTCATTTATCAAGACTCTCGTTGTTTGCATCTTCGAGCTTTTATGGCTCCGTGGCGCCTTTTCCACAGCCGTGCAGCAGGCGAGCGACGTCTTTCCTAGTGTAAGACCGTTGGACCCGTCTCCAGGCGTTTCCCCACTTCGGAACGCCGGCGCACCATTATCACACCGTTGGACCCGTCTCCAGGCATTTCTGCACTTTTGAACGCCGGCGCACCCTTGTCACACCTGTCTCCAGGCATATCCCCACTTTTGGACGCCAGCGGAGTCTTATCACACCGTTGGACTCGTCTCCAGGCGTTTCACCACGTTCACACGCCGGCGCCCCTTCGTCCCACAGCTGGGACCATTTCTTGGTTTTTCCCCCAATTTTGGACGCTGGCGCAGCGGTGCCGCAAAAGTTGTTTCTTTGCCTAGCATTATCACCCTCATGGACGCCGGCCCAGCCCTACAACATCACCCTTCATCCGTGTCCTTCTTCGCCTTTTTAGCTCCTTCTCTTCGACATGAAGAGATACTACCCATCTCTTTCCTTTTATACTGTCTGGGCTTATCTTATTCATTCCAACTGTGTTAAACACAAATGTTAGTCATTAGAAGAAGTTAACATGTTCAAACATGACTTAAGTGGCCCAAAACACCTCTAAATCTAGGCAAAAAATGAAATTTGCAACCTTCCCATACATAACTCGACGCGCTGAACACGATGGTATACTATGTTCCATATCAGAACCGACGATTTATGGTTGGATGGCTGAAGAACAACGAGGCAAACGCCGTGATGGTGTAGTCGCCCCTCTTGCTCGTTCGGGCGCCTAACAGCGGCTCAAAAAATCACTCGAATTTTTCGATGGCTGGTTCTCGTGCACAGACTCACACACACATGAAGTACCAATCAATAAGAAGTAAGATAGTTGGGCAATGATAGACATAATAAGCTTTGATAATTCGATCCTGCCGAACCGAGAGTTCATGCGACTAGATAACTAATGTTCTGTTTTTTTTTTGCCAAGTCTTTACTGCATTGAGCGTGGTCGAGAAATTCCCACTGAGTTCTTCTATGTACACGTATGAGAGTCCTAAAGCAATGGGGTGAAAGGTGTGACTCATGCGAAACACTTTAGACTTGGTGGAAATACTACCGACTTGTCGGCACGAAAAGATGATGTTGCAGGCAGGCCAACTGCTTCCACTCTAATTCTGGTTAACAACAGAAAGGAAATTTGAACCATCAAAACTTTTCGTCCTCTCTGAAAATTCCTTCTTCTTTGTTTGGGATTCCTTGAGAATAAGCATAAGCGCGAGGGCGCTACAGAAATTGCTAATGATCCCAATGGTAGCTTGCTCATCTTGCGATAGAGTCGTGCAGCATTATGATCATGGTGTGCGTAGTTAAGATCTATAAGCCAAGAATGATAATTTGCGAACATTTTTCGCAGTTTTAGAAGAATGATCAGTTGATGCGATTTAATTTCAATTTAGCCGTCCGATAAAACAAACTAGCACATACGAGTGCAGAAAGACCAAAACGATAAGTTTGAAAAAAGATATGAAACTTCATCACAAGGGAATCCCCCTTTTGGGGGAAAAAGTTTCGACCATGCAAGCAACGGACACTAATGATAACTCGTGCAGCATTCTCTACATTTTCCCGAAGCTCCTAGAGTATTTCAAAACTTTATAGTGTAGACTCCCTCCAGCTTCTTATATGAATTTGGCGTAATTTCATAACAAGTTGGAGAAATGGCGAGATGAAGTCAGCTTTAGCAACGTACTTGCTGGCATGGTTCGACCAGCCAACTCCGCTCTTCAAAACCTGTGCTGCAACTGTATATGGAAAACTAAAAATTCAAAGCTAAAAATACTGCTTATGCTCATGTCTAAACTAGACACAGAAATCAGCCACTATTCTCTTCAAACTTCTCTTCTCCACGTTTTTTAAAGAAGTTTCAGAAGTATCTGGAGATTTTCGCAGCAATATTCAATGAATTTGCCATAGACGACACCTTGTAAATGCAAAAAAAAACCTAAGTTGTACCTTATCCATTGCAATCTTACTTCTTATTAGTTGGCAGATCGTGCGTGTGTGTGTGCGTGCGTGCGTGCGTGCGTGCGTGCGTGCGTGCGTGTGTGTGTGTGTGTGTGTGTGTGTGTGTGTGTGTGTGTNACAGACGTCAATACGTTTACCCAGGGTAATCTCAATGATGCATCCGAGCTCAGTAATGAGTTAAAACTGACCTGAATGCTTTCAGTAAGGGTATTGAAGACTTGACTGCAGACTTGAATCGCTCTGAGGAAGTATTCTTTACCACCCTCGTCGATCACCTCCTGAAGACAAGAGAAAAATGGAATAAAGTGAATGGTTATTTATGGCAAAATATGTATGTACTAGACGGTATGCCCGGCTTCGCTCGGGTGTTTTATTTCTCCCGGCAGTTTGACGCTGATGACGTAACTGTTAAACCCAACGATGCATCCATAACCCTCATCATTTCCTAATTCGCCCAGAAATCCTTTTTCATCCACCTCTGTCAGAANAAGACCTTGCCTGCGATGTGTTCGAGGTGATCTATAATGTTTGATCTACTATTGATTCTTGTGATCTATTCTAGAATGTTCTGGATGCTCACCTCTAGGAGTAGATAAACCCCGCCGTTGTCACTGTATTCACTCGTCTTACTCATACGACTCACTCCCCTGTGCTGTATTTTGATTCTTCTAATAAACTGCTCAACTACGACTACCGGACAACCACAACAGTGTACACGCCAACCAAAAACCTACACCATCGTGTTCAGCGCCGTCGAGTTATGTACTAAAGGATGTACAGACATGTTACGTCCTTTACGAGCGTTGAGGGAATAATAGTAGACGGGTTCTTGCTATGAAAGCAATGCGCAGGCACCCAGTTGTATGGAGACGCCGCTGGATGGGTTCATAACAGTGTGAGCAATGCGACAGTGCTCAGAAATGGTGAAGATGTCACCGTAAAGTTCAAGTCTGGTGGAGTGGTACGCAGGCGCTCAGTAGAACAGAATATTTACACGCATACGAGGTGAACAAAGCGAGCCTGAAAGAAGACATCCATTCCATCCAGACACCAGCCTGAGAATCCGGCGTTAGCCGGACGATCAGGCTGGTGTTTTCTTAGTCGTACCTCACATTTCCAAATTAGAACAAATTTCATCTCTCAGTGCTAGCATGCGCTGCCAACCGATTATGTAATATTTTCTACACATCATTTCTGATAGATTGCAAATAGGTTTCACCTTCATAGTGCTTGGAAGATGTCGCTGAACATGCCTAGTATTCGTAAACGCGACTTTGGAAAGAAAAGGAGGGGGAGTTCTGCCTCAAGGTGGTAGAGGTAGGCATACACTGCTCCACTTTACTACACCCTCTGTCTGCCATTTACTTGTCATAACAAAAGTACCGCCTTCAGCCAGTATCTAATTCTGAAGGTAAAAAGAGGGGAATGAGATGAGGGGGGAGTGGCTGTCGCACGAAGATAGAAAGGTAGGCATATATTGATCTTTTTTACTACACCTTCTGCCTGTCCTTTACTTGCTACCGGATAAGCGCCGCTATCAGGCAATGTCTAATTCGAGATCATCTGCATGAAGATGCTGTTTTGATTAACATCCTCGAGGAGAATATCGAGAGTCCGGAAAATTGTGTTGTTTGCCCTGCTGGAAAAGTGGAACATCGTGTTAAAAGAGAAGTAATTCACCAGACCAGATTAAATTGTCACGTACGATGCGATGAAAAGACTGGTCTTCTGCTGTACGTGAGCACGAATGGATGTCTTTTGAGTAGAAAGTCAGGATTTTCAATAGCACTCCTCAGAGAGCATAGGAGTGCCAGCATAGGAGACACAGTGGTGAGAAAGATTTTAGCGTGATATGGAAGATTCTCACTTCGAAGCGTTTCTGATCACTTCAGGAATTTCTGGAATGAACAGCAGGATTGAGAACTTGCAACCAGCAATCGTGTGACTGTGATATGCGTGTATGCGAGTTGTTGCGTTTTGTTAATGCTTGGCTCGCTGACTTATTGGATGTTGACCGAATGAAAATCGAACAAATTCAATTAATTTGATTAACAACTCAAAAATCCATCAAAAACCAAACATTCCAAAACACAAAATTTCACAGCCCTTACTTTCATCCACCCAAGCTGTAGAGCTCTCCCTTTCCTGAACATTTCGATTTGTGGCTTATTCGAAATCGATTACTCGAATCTCGAATTTATCTGATACATTATTCGATCAACGACATCAGCATATCCTTGACCTCCTCGCCACGCTGATTCCAACAACATACAGCTTAAGTCACAGAAGTGACAAAAACCCTGTTTTTGGTGAGGTCAAAGTGCCCGCTTTTTGGAGCAGGGGCGGGTCCGCTCCAAAAAACGGGTACTCGGTGCTGGCTGCCCGCCACGGCAGCAACGTCGGGTGAACACGTCTTGTCCTGTCCGACCGATGAGATCAACGGTGATACATGTCTTTGCACGTAGATTTGTTCCAGCAAACTGGTACAAACCGCGTCACGGAAAACGGTTTTAGAGAACATACTGGGACATTTCAAGTACATTGCCGGAATCAGCGCATCGAGGAGGTTCGGAATATGTTAATAACTCGAAAATGATATGAGGTGGCCATCTGCCTTTAATTTGAGTTTAGTAATTTGAGTAATGTGCTCAATGCGAACTGAATACACTAGAAGAGGAGCGTTTCGGTAAAGCGGCTCAAAAGTTGAAAATACCATGAGGCTTTCCTATCTGTGTGGCACAACATTAAAGATTAGTGCGATCAATCAGCCATACCCAGGTTTGATGAGAAAATAAAGAGGAAGCTACTACACAACTTATCGTCCATGCCATTCTTTCTGATTCACGAACCGCCTTCGCTTTGGCAGAAACTATTTAGCACTTACCAGTCGTCAATATTAGTTCAAGCACTGATAAGCGCGTGAAGTGTTTGCCAATTTCGTCACGAACAAGGGAGAAGGTGCAACGTGTGATATAGTCAAAGATCACCTCAAAAATGAAGGGTGTTACAGGTCAATCCTTGGCGTTAGTAATGGTCAAACCGAAATATTAGGTTGTCGGGTAATGTTTGAGACACTCCACCGAAAATACTTTCTCGCATCAATCCCACATGGCTTGTGCCCAAGATGTGTGAGTATGTGGTAGCATGGCTCCTGGGCAATTATGCCAAGGGTATGCCAGGGCGTAGCGTTGTGCCGTTGTCCAAGTAGGAGCAAAAATGGACGGGTAACCAATTCGAGGGACTTTCTTTCATGTGCTGCTGTTAGGCGCCCGGGCCAGCAAGAGGGGCGACTACACTATCATGGCATTTGTACCGTTGTTCTTCAGCCATCCAACCATGAACCGTCGGTTCTGATATTTCGTTTTGGAAGATATGTCTCCTTAAAGACACTTACCAACTTGGCGACCTCCTAAGTTTAGGAGCAGGGCATGCTCCGCCGGAGTTGCTGGCACGCGATGTGATGAGCCGCGTTAACTTTTGCAATAGTCAATTCAAGGCAGTGACTGTCAAATAGAAAAGAGATATCGATGCGTCGATTTACACATTTTGGTTAAAACCGTTTTGCATCATTCCGAGTTATGAACATTTTGCAAAAATGTTCACAAAGTATGCTCCCGCGTTGATCCCCATCCAAATCCCTCAACGCTTCTGCAGCAATGAAATCAGTCAGGATACTCGAATGTATGTACAGTATAAACTCATCATAGGTCATTATGACGTTCCCTGTAGATACGCATGCAATCAGCCAAACCTTCTGGATAACTCCTGACTTTCTTCTATTCCTTCGAGGGTTGCAGCGGTTATCAATGCACCAGTGGAGTGTAGGTCCAACTTGGTCCAGTAGTGACAGAAACGCTAGGCTATGGGTTCTCCGATAGAGGATGGGTGCCGATGTCTACAAATGGAAGATGGGTCCGCCCCGGTCGAGTAGTGAGGAAGACGCTGAGATACGGGCTTATCGATGACGGATGGGTGCCGATGGAGTGTCAACAAATGGAGGTGGGTCCGTCGCGCCCTAACAGAGGAAAAAACATCAGGATATGGGTTCACCGATGGAGGATGCCTCTGCCTTGGAGCAGTAGTGAGCAAAACGCCGGGATACGGGTCTGCCGATGGGGTATGGATTCAGTATGCCCCAGTAGTGGGGAAGTGGAAAATGATGTGACTCAGCAACTACAGAATCCATGTGATGGAAACACCATCATATAGGCCATGGGTCCGCATTGGCTCGACAGTGCGAGGAACGTCAGTATACGGGACTGCCGATGGAGGGTAAATCCGCTGTGACCCAGTAGTGGTGAAACGCCTGAATACGGGACTACCTATACAGGATGTGCTCGCCGTGACCCAGTAGCGCGGAAATTACAGAAAACGGGTCCGACGATAGAGCAATAGTCCACATTGGTCAGTCGCTCTTAAAAAATATGGTCGCCAATATAGGATGAAACCGGCGTGGCTCAATAGTGAGGAAAACACCAGAATCCGAATCAAGGATCCGCCTGGGCTTGATGGTGTGGCGAACGCTGGGATGTGGGTCTGTCGATGAGGGATAGGTCCACTGCGGCCCAGTAGTGGGCAAAACGTTGATTGAAGGATCCACCGGCTGTGTAGGCGTGCTCCGGCGGCACGTATTTCGCAGTTAAGCAATGTAAGGGTCCAGCGTTGGAGGATGGCTTCAGCGTCAGGATAGGGTTCATGTGATGAAAAAAGTTTCCGTTGTGCCTCGCTATTGTAGTACACGCCTCAGTAGGGGTTCTTTGGTGGAGGATGGATCCGCAGTGGCGCCGGAGTGGGAAAACGCTAGGATACTTGTCCGCGGACAAGGAAGCATCAGCAAGCAGCAATAGAGAAACAGCCAGAGATTATGTGCGCCGAGTTAGGGTTGATACACGATGATCCAGTTGTATAGAAAATGACGGTTTAGATCCCCCGATAGGGAAATGACCGGCGCGTGCGTTGGTATGCGTAACTCAGCTCAAACTTGAGTTTTTTTTTTTCGAAATGAAAACTAATCTGATCGAAATTTCCAGCAGTTTTTTGCAGTACAATGGAACTTATGTAAAAAGGAAACCCAAACCAGTGGAGTAAGCGGAGTGCGAAAGGTCAATTTTCAGTACAGATTGATTCATATGAGCTTTCTAGAAGAAACGCGGGTTAACTGCATGTTCAAAAGGATTTTCTATTAGGCAAAGGTCTGGCTAACACCATATTACGAGGGATGATCCATCGCCTTTTCACGCAATTTCTTCGTGGTTGCACGTGAACCTGTGCGAATTTTTTGCTCCGACAGTAGACGTGCACTTCAACGGCTGACTGAAACTGAGGCGTCTTTTGCCTAGAGACAGGGCCTAACAGGCGAGGCATTCAGTAAAGTCTGCTCTTGACGTGGTCTTACTCCTGTCAAACACCTCTAGCAGTATTTCATCTATCAGAAAAAAGTAACCTTTTTATGAGATGTCATGGTTTTTTTTTTTTTTTAATAAATCCAGATCTCCTTCGGCTACATAAACAAGAGAAAACTCTATTTCCCTAACAAGGGAAGTGCAAGAGGCCAGGCTGGCAGATCGGAATGGAACCTATCTGGTTTGAATCTTTTCTTGACAAGGTCTTCCAGCATATATTTCATTTCTGCCCCGAGTGCTAAAAACACTGATATGGCCGAGTGGGGAAGAGGCTGGACTGTTAGGGAGAGGGTCGAGGGTTCGGATCTCGTCATGTGCTTCGGTTTTCGGTTTTTGTTTTCTATTCCTTCTTCGTTGTTGGCCTGCTGTATGCTGACGATGTGATGCTAGCTGTCAAGACGAGGGAAGAACTATAGGCAGAAGTACAGCTCTGTAAGGATCGCTTACAACGGTATGGACTGCGGCTGAACATTGAGAAAACTGAATATATGGAGTGCGGAGCAAGGACAGAGGACGGAACAATCTGCGTCGATGGCAACGACCTGAAGAAAGTTGAGTGCTCCAAATACCTTGGTTCAAGAATTGCCTCCACAGGCGATATCCTCTCCGACGCTCTTGGACGTGCCTATGCCGCATGGATGAAGTGAAGAACGACAACGGGCATATTGTGTGAAAAGAAAATGTCAATACCACTCAAATCCAAAGTCTCTTCCGGATTAGTGCTGCAATGCATATGGAAGTGTGGTGGGATATCTGTTTTTATCACACAGGGCAAAAACGAAGTATATGCTGAAGGACCTTGTCAAGCAGAGATACAAGTAGATAGGTTTTATTCTGCACTTTCTTTGTAAACAACGTCTACTCACCACTAACGTTGGCCTATTTTCTGGAAAATTTCGCAATAGTGTTCAATAGAGCGATTAAGTCAAATGGTGTCGCAAAATGGGCCACTGAGCGACAATACTTTTGTTAGAAACCTACCTCGCCTGTTCTTTTCGCCATGATTAGCCGTCGAGAAGGCAGAGGGATGACTGATTGACCCAGCCTGGCTGCTAACAGTTTCATGACCTGCTTTGAAATTCTCGTCCCGCCTCCAGCATTATGCTTTCACTTCTGAAAAGTCTAATGACCACCAAATGGTCAATGTTGAAAACTCTGGAACGGGTAAATCCAGTCACAGCTTCTGTGTGTCTACAACACGACTACCGGGCCAAATGCAGAGCTAGCACCAAATCTGACTTTTATCCCCTCCTGGCGGAAAAGGACCTCAAAAAATAGGAGAGCACAGGAGCAGGTCCTGCCTCATTGCACAATACCGTCTGGAGAAACAATGGGCCATTTATTTTGGGACAACCCAATATTATTTCCACTGTATTGATCAGAAATGTAGTAGCAAAAACGGGAGGAATTATTATTGCATCGAAAGATAACTTCGTGCACGTCTGACGAAAAATAGCGAGCAAGGCTGGGATGAGAAGAAGAGAGGAAGTCAACTGTTGACAGGACGGAGGGCTGGATTGGTGGAGTATACGCAAACCGTAGTTGAGATCCCGTATTTGAGCTTGATCACTTTTTCATTCTGCTAATTCTCCGGAGAACTTCACAGGTGTAAGGTTCTTGCACGAACCTCATTCGGATGCCTCATCCCACTTACTGGCGTCCCGTAGGGGCGCTGGTCAATAAATCAATAATGTTATTTATGTTCATATCTGGACTGTTAACATATCACAACTACGATTCTTCCAACTTTTTCTAACTAACATTTTAAATGTCGATCATGCTCGTCGAAAGGCTCTTGGCGAACCTCATAGGTTCACCTCTTTACTTCTGTGAGTAGAGAAATAGTGCCACACAATTAGTCCCCGCCCCCGATTCGTAAAGAGCCTGAATTTGATGCCGAAACAAATGTGAAGTTTGGTTTCTTCTCATCGACTGTTCCCTCAGACTTTGACGGAATCATGAGGTATCGATCTTATAATATGAAATTTGAACGGAGACGAGATTGGTGGAATTGCCGAAATTTATTGCAAATAGGGCCTTTCGGCTTTTTTTTCAGCATCTTATGTTAGCTGTAAAACACTTCATGAGCGCTCATACATGTTTGTGGACGTTTGTATAGCGCTGACATTGACCAAGCATGTGTAATGGAGTTTCTCGATGTTACACCTCTATACGCGAACATCATCACCACTGGTGCCTACAGTAAAAGCGAATGTGCTAGAGCAAATTCTTCTAGTTGTAGGCCTGCGCTAGTCCCTCAACTCATGCATGCAATGGAAATGCTGAGCATACTTTTTGGACGAGATTCCGTGATAACTGGTGATTGCAGTGAAATAGTCATTCCTGAGGCTAATGGTGAATCGATGACTTGCTGCGTAGCCTGAGCTCCAATCGTTGACTGGTGGACAGGGTCCAAAAAAGCTCCCGTGGTGTCCAGGGTGACATGGCAATGGGTTTTTCCAGGGATACCTCGCTCACAAGCATGAAACCAACGAGCTACTCCCTCGCAGCTTGCTTTGCTTGAACGAACCTCCTACGACGATGCCGCGCGAATGCCGCGGACCCCCCCCCCCCC
>JARK01001464.1:483914-495028 GCA_000688135.1 Ancylostoma ceylanicum
GCTGCATCAGCGATGTGGTCGATCCTATCCTTTATCACGTAGACGCATGCGCCGTGCAACGCACGTATCAAGTTCAAATAGTATTCTTATAGGCGTTGCTTCCATGGGAAAAACACAACTAGAGCTCTTTCATAAACTAACCTCCAACATGTTGCGCAGAAACAGTCAGAAACATCAAGCATCAAGAACAAAGAAGTAGCGATAGCTAACTGAACAGCGCAGCAATGCACTCCCGTCATGCCTGCCCTTTACTTGCGATGGGATAAGCGCTGGCATACGGCAATGCATAATTCGAGCTCAGCTGCACTTTGACACAGAGCTTGTATGTTGGAACTGTGTCATTTGTTCAAATGGAAAAGTAGGACATTGTAAGAAAAAAGGAGCAAATCACGAAACCGGTTGGTTGGGTTGCCGAGCGCAATACAATGGAGAGAAATGAATCAAAATGAGCTGGATCAAAGATCAAAAAGTCCGACCTGCACATAATATTTGGTAATATAAGTACGTGCAATCCGAAAATTTGCTTCAAGGAAAAAAACCCGATGCTGGTATAATCTTTCCGTTTTCTAATGCAAGGGTACGAATCAGCCATGGCTCCATACAGATCATATGATATAAGAAACCCCAGTCCAAGAACATAATACTACACACTTGCAGCTCGCATCCCCTTAGTGTGAAAGCAAATATTATGTGGAGTCTCATTAACACAAACGGGAAAATATGCAACAAAGAGCTTCCAAAGGTGGAAGAGAAAATAACAAGGGCATTGAAAGAAAAAGTCGGAACCGAGGCGACCATTCTTCGCTCTAGGATGTATACCGCTGGTACTACCCTACGTGAACGAATAAAACGCCAAGGATGTGAACCGAATCGTGAGAGCAGCGAGACTACCGATAAAACTCGTGTTCAAACCATAACCGAATTTTAAAAGCCTGCTGACCTCAACCAGGATCTACGAAGAGAAATGTGGGCGAAATAACTGCATGTACTGTGCCGAACAAAAAAGCTGCCATCTAAGAGATACCGTATATCTGATCAAATGTCAAGAGCGTGGAACGAAATGCGTGGAAAAGACATCACACCTCTCCACAAGCGTTTGGACGAACACATGCAAGGGCTACGTAACCCTACCTCATATCCTAGCTGTAGTAGCTTGCAGTCTCCACAACACGTATGACGATACACTTAGAATAGAGGTCACTGTACTACACGGCTCACAGGACGCTCCGCTAGGAAGGAAATGGCTGGAAGGTCTGGTAAGTTAGCGGTGCAAATTATGAAAGCATCACATCTACCGCACAAGTAGCTCTCACTCTCATAGGAAGGACACAGCCGTAATGTCACACAGTCGCATCTCTTGCTGCTCTGTTGGTGGTTCTATAGTTTGAGTGCTTGGTTGGTCAGCTTGCTTGAATGATTGTTGTTGTGAATACCAGTATAGTCCTTGTGCACAATCGGTGGAAAGTTTTCGAGCGCGCAGAGCCTGCTGCGCGTACGCGGCGCGCCCGTTTTTTTCATGTTCTTGTGTCTTTTTTATTTGTTTTGGCCCCGTAGAGAGCTGTTTGCCTCAGGTAGCAGCTAAAGACGCTTACGTGAGCATAATTGCGACGAATGGCGTCCTCACAGCTGAGCGAAAACGCCTGACCGCTTTTACAAGAGGGACGCGCCGCGCACGCGCCGCAGCCTCCGCGCGCTTGAAAACTTTCCACTGATTGCGCACAAGGACTATAGATTGAATGCAATGGTTGCATGTTATAGGCCTGACTAAGGTATTAGTATAGCAAAAGCTCACCAGTAAAGTTATATCATACAGGATTTCTCGGATCCAACACAAAACACAAGGTCATTGGCAATGTTACTCTTTTTGACAATGCGCTGTCTATTCTGGATCTGAGCCCCAGTCTCTCACCTGTTTGATTAATAGGCCCTGGGTGATGCGTAAGATTTTCGGCAGCCTGTATGTAATTCATCCATGACCGTCTGCAGCGCGAAAAGAACAAGAGACACTTCAGAATCAGTACAAGCTGCCTCCTTAAAGACAGCACCAGCTGAAATCCTCGACTCGGAGCTGAGGTGCAATTCGTAAAATAGAGAGTGAGCACATCACAAATGTGAGAAGAACACAAGGAATGATGACCTACCTGCAGAGAAACAAGGATCGCTGTCGCGGCCACGCCGGATTTTCAACGGCACGACGCGGTGGGTTAACGAAATCGCAGTGGGTGGTCTGCCGCAGTGGATGCGTGCATTTCGTACCATTCACAGGGTTTCGTGGCGGGACGCGCGCACATCCAACAGCGGAGCACTCGTCCGCGCCTTCGACAAGTGGGAAAGAGCGCCTTCGTTTCTTGCGTTTCTTGCGTTTTTCACGCAGTTTCACCCCTGCCTATGAGTTTGCCATACCGAAAACCCCCGAAATTCGGGGAAATCTCCAACGCAAGGATTTCCGCGGGTGCTGCCTTTAACCCTGCACAAGTATGCTTTTTTAACCTCAGCAAGCTAACATAGTGGTGGAGACTAAGCTCCGGTTACTTTCAAAAGCAGTTTTTTTCTCTATTCTGACATCTTCAAAAAAACGCCAAAAGTAATCTCACGCCTGCACAACGCCGCGGCCCATGTGAGATACGTGATCTACCTGCTCAGGATGAAATCAAAATCCCAGTCACCGACAAGGGAGGCGAACTCGTCTTCATGTCACGTGAATCAGGCATGACATTAACACAACACCATCTTGAGGATGAGGAATCATTGAATTGCCCTCTTCAGCACTAGAATTTGCAAATAATATCGCCAGTTCAACAAAGTTTGGGTGGACGCAGCGAAATCCGCCGGATTTAACAGAGCTACAATGACAGGTACAAAAGGAGATCACCTTCTATGCCCGGTACTCTATGTCCTCACAAAAATGTATAAACTCTCACCAACCCCTCTAACACCTAGTGACCTCAGGGAATTCAAGGCTCGACCCATAATAAGTGGTGTGGGAGGCCCAACGGGAAGGACATCATGGCTATCAAAAGTTATCCGGGATCCGCTGCTCAAGCATGTCACCGCACACCTCACAAACACTAACACATTTCTTGAGCGCCTACGTGAAACACACTTTGACAGCGAGGGTGCAATCGAGTTCTTCGATGTAACCTCGCTTTAAACCGACGCCGCTAATGGGGCCGCATTACAAGCGGGTTTTGAGCTTCTGTTCAAACATCATGGGTCACTCAAATGTTACTGGTTCAGTATAAGGCAGCCGATGACGTTTCTAGACGAATGTTCAAAGTGCTCTATTTCCGTTGGTCGCTTCCATTAGTATACACAAATTAGGGGACTAGCCATGGGGAATGACTCGCACCGACGCTAGCTATCGCATTCATGTCTAAAATGGAACAGCCAATATTAGAACGCAAACCTCTCCCTAAATTGTCGTTACATCGATGACTGCTACATCTTTTGCTCAACCCAATGCGAGTTAGACAATTGCTTCAAACTTCTAATTCAACAGTCCTTAAAATACCTCTCACCAGGGGGAGGCCAGAGGTGAAATGACCGACTTTTCCGAGCGTCCAGGTGTATGCGACCTATTGGGAGTGTGAAACAAAATGTTACCGAAAACCTGGCTGTGAAAATAGGCTGCGTGACCATTCAGACACTACAGTAACCTTACAGTAATCACAGGGTGGGGCTGTGGGTTGGCTGCGATGCGTGCGCTGCCGCCGACAGGGGCGAGGCCGCAAAGAAATATGGACAAGATCTCCTGGCTATGTGTTGTCCAAACACGGGTGAAGGAGTGTTTACATTTTGGCGCGACGCGACCGTCGCGTCCAAGCAAACTTTTCAAATGCGATGGGTGCCGAGTGGAAGCATGCACAAATAGTTGTCGCGATGTGGTAGTGGACGTTTGCCCTCGAAGTAAAAAGTATAAACGACGCGATGGGCCGGAATCGCGTCGCTCGTGCTAGCAGACGCGACGCGAATGATTTCACCGATGTCGGAGCCTGCATTAGGCTGTTGCTACTTTCATTTTCTTCCTGCTTCGACCAAAAACTCACGGGAGCGGACGAATTATCAAATGAACGCATAAACGTTGACGCTCACGCCGAATTGAGCTACGTGTCTAATTCTGCGTCTACGCCAATTTGCGAATATTGGCATGGCGCGACCGCGCGACGCGACGGCATCGCTACCTGTCGCATCGCGCGTGCCGTAGGTCGCCGCGACGCCATCGCCTCGCGAAGAACTATAAACACTCCTTGATGGTAAGAAAGTAGCTGAAAATCTTAAGGTTTTCATATCCCTGATATGGGCTGCCCTTCTTCACTCCTTTCCCTCCGAAAAAAAGTCTGGTAAAATATAATAGAATGGAGAGGAAGTTGCAGCTGTCCTTCTGTGGTTAATGACTAGCAACTCAAGAAGCAGATATGGTAAAGGAAATCGAAATCCTGATTGAAGCAACGGTGAAGGCTGTCCAAAGAGTATTGGTACTGCGTATAAAAACTGCTGCCCTGTTCCAGCTCGAAGATTTGACACAAGTAAGAGGCTCATGATTTAGAAATTAATTTCAAAACACTATTATTATAGTATATCAATGCCAGTGGCGTAAAATAAGATCAAAATCATCATAAAGAATAAAGCCAACCCAATAGTCAATACTTGTAAAGTTTCATGAGATTCGGAAAAATATTACCACCTGCAATTCTGGTTCTCGGTACTATTATACTCCTTATGACTACACTCATGCTGCTGTAGCAGTACGACTCTCAAGATTTAGAAATTAATTTCAAAACACTATTATTATAGTATATCAATACCAGCGAAAACCCTAGGCGTTCTAGAAGCGTTCTGTCAAAAACGTGTTGTCGTCAGTGCATTTGTTCGTACGCCAAATTTCTAGGCGTTGGCACAAGGGAAAGTGCCCTTCTCTAGTAAAGATGCTTGAGCGGTGTTTTCGCCTCGCGAAACTGGGTACGTGTCGGCACAAAATCGTATGAACTTGTGGGTAATGCCCTGTTAACAGGACAGAAAACCAAACGTTTTCCGTATGATCGGCTGCCAGACAATCACAATGGTAATTTGAACACGGAAAAAAGCGGCCTACATGCGGAGATACTGTCGTGGACACGGATGCAATCGTGGCCATTTTAATGTCCGCCACGCCAGTCAACGCTATTGATCTGGTATGCGACGCATGTTCTAGCGCAGTGTATAGTGTAAGGTGTGGAATGGTGTACAGGATAGTGTATGAAATGCGCACCACCCACAGGATTTCGTGGTGTTTCGTGCGTATACTCTCAGCGGAAAACTCGTACGCCCTGAGGACGCATGGAAAAGAGCGCATTCATTGCCCGTCTTCCGTCGTGTTTCACGCTGTTTTATCACTGCCCATGAGTTCATCGTCCTTGAAAACCTTGAAACTCTCTCACACAAAAATTTCCGTTTGTGCGGCCTTTAAGTTACCCAGGTTGGAGGTAGAAATTGCAGAGGGGCGGTGTACAACGAACTAGATTTTCTACCTGCAACCGACCTTAGCACAGAATTTTAGTCGAGGTTCTCCCGACGGTCAAGACTGCACAGCGGTCGTGCGGATTCTCGACGACATCCAGATGCATTGTGCTGCTAGGCACGACGTTGATAGATACTGGCGACATCCACGGCCTCGATGGATGTGGCTGGCCCAAATGTCTAGGCCCGAAATACATTCCGGATCTGATTCACACGTTGTGAAACGCCAAGCACGGGTCAGAAGCGAAAAATTTTATGACGAGGCAATTGGCAAGGCTTGCGAGGAGACGCATTTGGTGACATTCGCGTGACGACAAATTTGGCCAGGTTTGTATGCCGACCCATTTGGTAAAGTTCGTATGGCGGCCCATTTGGCAAGGTTTGTACGACGACCCATTTGATAAGGTTTGTACGACGACCCATTTGGCTGAACATATTCTTTGGCAAGACATTTGGCGGAGTTTGTTCGCCTGGCTAGTCGGCAAACGCCAAACAAACCTCGCCAAGAAGGCCATCATTTGGCTTCAGGGTTGAGAGTACGATTCTCGGTGTCATCAAAATTTTGCGGGTTCAAGTTTGTTTGGCAATACAACAGGCAAGGTTCGAGTGACAATACAAATGGCAAAAATAATGTGTTTGCCAAGACAGTTTACGGGATTTCTTGTTTGGTAATAAATTTGATGGGGTTCGTTTGCCTGGCTAATTGGCAAACTCGTTTGCGAGGTTGCCAAACAAACCTCGCCAGATGTATCGGCAAATTAACATCAGAGTACGCCTAGGTTTATTTAGTAACGTGTTTTTCATAAATAGCTAGAACCACTGTGCTAAATGAGCTAATATCGTCCAGTAGTGTTGTGCTGTGGTGCAATCTTATCTCATGACTACCTTAAGTGGTAATAATTGTCTATCTATCTATGTTCCACTGCCTTTCCAATCTTGACCCAAATGTAGATCACTTGTCTGTCTTGCGAACAACTCAGTGTCAATAACATTAGCCGTCAGTTCTCGCAATACTTCCAAAAGTTCTGTTCGTGTGCCAGGTTATCGAAGTGGCGTTGGTTGTAAAAGTTGTAATGAATGAATACATATAGTAGGTACATTTCCATTGCATGTCACAATGCTTCATTGATGGAAGGCAAAGTTTTGCAAAAGAGGGGATTACGAGGACCGCAACGATTCCACCCTCAAGGCTTTCCAAGTTCGGAATGAATATATAGATGACGAAGTCATCCCGACCGCCATTTGAATGATGTCTAAATTTATGAGAGAATATTTGCGGATAACTGTGCCTACCGATTCTGACCTTTTGGGCAATGCTAGACAGAGGTGTTGTTCAATTTGCTCTCAGGACTTACAATCTTTCCCGAATCACGCCATTCTGGGAGTTTTATCGACTGAAGAAGGATGAGGAGGGAGGAATAGTGAGCTTTCACCAGCTTTGTTAGCTGCTCAGAATCGCCCTTCCAATCCTGTTGCTCAAGTGCATCTCTACTTCAGCCGTAATGCAAAATTCAATTGCCAAGATCCACGTACAATCTTGTGCATTTTGCGTCATTCGGGGAATTTTATTGATTAGTGCAGGATGAGGCACAGAAGGCGCGCCCTTTTACCCGCGAATGAGGATCATCCTTCTTTGACCGACCAGAATCATTCCTGCAATCTTGTTGATTAGGCACATCTGCACTAACACGCTTCAGTTGCTTCTAACCCTAGTTCCCTGGAAGAAATGTCTCAGGAAGTAACTGAACCATGGAGGCTAGTCTGCCACGGCATGCAACCCGCGTTGATGAAAAGCAAAACAAAAGCAGAAATCCAGCCAAAAAGAGTCCCAATGCCCGGCTCAAAGGTAAACGGCGTTCGAACAGAGCAATGACGTACCAGACTTGAAGGGACAATGATCAAAACTGTAACACAAACAGAGCACTCTGGAGACGGAAAAGGAACCTGAGGGGAAAAGTTGCTTCCATGACTTGACCTACAATTCGAATTGGGGAACCGCTAGCCTCCCCCGAAGCAAATGAAGCAGCTGAAAACGTTGTTAGGGTGTTGAAAAATCGATGTATGATTTTCGAACTTCAAAATCTGGAGTAATACCTTGAAATGAGTAGTGATGTGTTTCAATGCACATATTATGCTTTGAATGCTCCTGCTATTACCAGGTTGTTAGGTGGTACTCGTTTATTGATGGCCTGACGTTCCAACCTGGAGGCCCTCTTCGGATGCCTTCGGAAGTGGTGTAAAGTTCAATTTTGCGTTCTTGACCACCAAATGTCCCACCGTCCCACTTGACCACTACAAGATAATTTCTTGAACGACTACGCGCCTCAAATGTCGATTCAAACAGTGTTATGGAGTCATTTGACGTGACTTCCTTATACACTGACGTTCAAAATAGCCGAGCTCTACAAGCAATTTCGGAAATGCTGGAGACTCATTCTTCAAACATTGAAATGTATAGGCTGAGCATTAGGCGCACTGTCACACTAATCAAGGAATGTTTGAACTGTAATATTTTCAAGTGGTCAGGAAGGTATTACTAACAGGTTCAAGTACTTGCCGTGGGCCAAAGACTGGCACCAGTGCTGGCCATTTGTTCATGAGCGAACTTGAACAGCCTGTATTAGCACGCCTACCGCTGTTATACTGCAGATATATAGATGATTGTTTCATCGTCACCTCAGCACAAACTGAGATGGGCGAGTGCTTTAACATGCTCAGCAAACAGTCACAACGTATCTGCTTTACAAGAGAAGGTTGGTTGGCCTACATCGACACTCAGATAAGTCTGTCTAGCGGCATGATCAGGGTAAAATGGTTCCGTGAGGCTGCTTCTAAGAACATACTTGTACACGCTACGTCTGCGGATCCAGCATCCATCAAACGTGCAGCTGTACGGAATATGTTCAGAACAACCCGCAATATCTGCAGTGGAGAGGCCGAGCGCCAAGAGTCACTCCTCATGGCCTCGATAATAGCGAGCAATAATGGATAGACGGGATCCGCTCGTTCCGGATACGGCACAGTGAATTTCCACCAAGATCCCACGAGAATAAACTGACACTCTGCTTACCTTTCATTCCCGACGGAATGTCCGCAGACATTCGACGATGGACCAAGCTAGCCCAACTGCAAAATGATGTTACCTTAGTTAACATACCTAAAGGTAACATCAAAAAGCAGTTGGTGAGAAACAGATTTTACGATAAAGAGTGCATATCAAACGGTTGCATCATCTGTTCGCATGGCAAGAATGGAGATTGTGCGAAAGCAGGCGTTGTTTACCAAATAACTTGCTTGAACTGTGGAGCTCTATATACAGGGGAAACTGGCTGATTACCTAGCATACGCGTCAAAGAACATCTAACAAGTAAGCGAAGAAGAAGCTTAGTATCTGTGCTTGGTAAACATAGACGCGAAGGGCACAATGGCAGTGACTTCGACGTGATGTGCAAGATACTAACCCATGGAACGGACACCACCGCGCAAAAGGCACTAGAAGCATTTTGGATTTCTGCCAGGAATCCAGGCATGAATAACCGGAATGAGTGCCTTTCTATTACTGATGACTTTTTACCCTTCGTATCGTTATGTGAGCTGTAGATTGCTGCGATACCCGAGCCCGTCGTCCATCTAGGGTGCACGGTCACACTCACTTGTCCGTAGTGTGCGTGTGAGGGTATTCATGGTTGACGCGCGTCAAATTTGACGCGACGATATACAATGCAAAAAAGGGAGGAGAAGAGAATTCCTAGTAGAGCGCGAAAGTTCCTGGTTCTGTCGTCGCGACGGCCGCGCGAACAAAACGCGTTTCCATTTCCGCCGCATCGAAACAACGCGAAAACTTCGAGAAATTAAAGGCTGACGTGTCAAATTTGACGCGCGTCAACCATAAATACCCTCTGTGTGATCGGTGCGGACATCCGCAAAGAGCGGTGGACTCGAAGGTTGGTTGTCCAATGTCTACAGGTGGTTTCGCTTAGTTGATCCAGAACAACGTCGCATTAGCCATAGAGGGAGAAAACATTCGGTGGTCAAAAACGCAAAATTGAACTTTACACCACTTGCAGGCCTTCGAAGAAGATGTTCAGGTCGAAACGTCGGGCCACCAATAAACGAGTACCACCTAACAACCTGTTAATAGCAGAAGCATTCAAAGCATGATATCAAGATGACCAGGTTCAAAAATCAGGGAACATATAAACAATTAATGCACATATACAATTTTGGCTTGTTTGGAAGCCTACTTTTCCCTCTTTTTGCCCTTTCATTCGCATGCAGGTCTAACACTTCTTGCTGGATTATCAAAGGTGAGTCAAAGTGTAGCCGTTCGCTAAAATTTGTATTAAACTGTATTATGGATACGAACTCGATAACAACGCAACAGCTTGGACGTATTTTGAAAAAGGGGAGGTGTACGAGTTTAGTTAGTTCAGCAGAAAGTCGCTAGGCTCGAAACATAATCACTGTGGACAGAGATGATAGCTGTTGATTACAGGGAACGGAAGAATGGCGTCTTGCATATGAGACCAGCCGGACGAGCCAGGGTAAAGACACCGAAAGAGAGAGTGAAGAGACGTAGGAGCAGGGTGCTCCTCACAATGTCGGAACCAGCTGCTTCCACTGCGCGGATGTTCGACATCGATATATCTTCCATTGCTGCATTCTGTATAGCAGCTGTCTGTAGTTGATGAAGCTACTAAGTACTTGTGTTTTTACCGTTGGATGCAGGAATACAGCAAATTTAACTCTAATGGTGAATGGAAAACAAGATGCCATCGCAGACTTTGGAATAAAAACATCTTGGCTCATTTCCGATAGCCTTTGGTATACTCCAGGTGACGCGATATAGTCGCAGCGACTCGATCGCGTGCTAGGGCATACTTCATGGGATGAGTGGCAACCGCGTTCTAATCTCAGTAAAAACTTGAAAATTGAGCTCCATTCACAGTTGTTTTCTATACATAGCATCAGTAGGACTTAATAAAAAGTTTTCTTCGTTGAAATTATTCTAAATTAAATTAAATTTCATTTTATTTATTTTATTACTATTATTTTATTAATTTAATTTATTAATTTTAAATTAAATTTTCCTATTAGTTGTGGAAGACTATTTTGATACTTCAAATTGATTTTAATCCTGAACTTTCCCTGCTAGGAACGTTTGTTTTGTAACTTGTTGGTACTAGCGCCCCTTCGGGATACTAAAAAGTGGGGTGGGGCAGCCACTTGAGGTTCGAGCAGAATTTTTAACTAAAGAAGTCTTCAGAAATTAACATAAGAGCAAAACAAATCAACATGTAAATCTACTTCCCAATGCATTAATATTTCCGGCCGTCTGTTCTTTGTCGGTGCACTTCTCACATGCATACGAACCTGCCATGGTCAGTCACTACCAGATCTGCGCGGGAAAATCCTTCAAATGAGTAGCCCCTCAAATAGCTCAGAGGAAGTAGTGGTTGTCGATTGAGACAAATGAGGACGAGAGTTGGCAGCGAAATACGATCATGTGAAAATAAGCACGAATGAGCGTTGGAGCTACTTTCAGGAAACATCGGACTGGCTGCGTAGGACTAATACTACTCTAACCACTTTCATGTGCTAGCTTACCCCCCCCCCCC
>JARK01001464.1:495215-513061 GCA_000688135.1 Ancylostoma ceylanicum
CCCCCCCCCCCAACCGATTGGTGGACCCGCTGCATGACCCTTTCCCCACAATAGAATACCCCATCCTCTGAACGCCACAGCCTGGTCAAGGCGGACCCGTATTCTGTGGATTACGCCACTCCTTGGCCAAGGAGGATTCGTAGCCTGACGCCGCCTCACCACCGTGGCGAACGCGAACGAACGCGTCGCAGCCGGCGCGCCACCGTGGCGGACGCGAACGAACGCGTCGCAGCCACGGGGCGGACGCGAACGAACGCGCCGCGGCCACCGGGCCACCGCGGCGGACGCATACGAATGCGTGGCAGCGGCCGGAGTCCACTGCACGGCTTTGAGTTGTGGGAATGAGTTGGAGGGTGTGATTCTGCTCAGTATAATGTACAGCGTGAAAACTGCAAATAATGTCTTACTCGTAGGCTGCGAGACCGCCAGCAAAGCGTCATTCAGCCATTAAAGACGATGACGAAACCACTATCGCATCCATAAGGTGGGGTGTCATAGGTTGAGGGTCTCAGAACGAAAGCGTGTCTCAGTCCCTGAAAATCGGCCAGCCGTCTCACAGTCTGCGCATCAGGGCTACCATTGTCTATGAGTGCTGCCGCGTCATGACCCCCTATGCCTGATGTTTTTGGGCTTACGGCGCTCTGTTAAAGAGATTTTTGTGCTCATAACACGGAAGTTGTCGTGAAGAAAGAATAGGAAACCTTTCCGAAATGCTGGAGTTTGTAAGCAAATTAGGAGGATGCTACTTAAAAAGTAAAGACTTGCACATATTCTGAACAAGAACAGTGCTCGAAGCTTATTGGAGTCAGAAACCTATGCGAATGAACGGAAATTCTAAGAAACTCCAGCAAAAATAACCAAGAAAGCGAGCGATTACGTCGCATCGCTACGCCTAGGCGTAGCGACATGACTGCATGAGAAATGAGGAAAATCGCGAGTGATTCACAGAATGAACTATGCCCAGGGCGCGACTCACTGGCAATTTGGTCCCCACGCGATTCCTTCTGAGATGTGGTCAAAATCGGCCGCACGACTCTGAAGTTCAATGACGACCTATTTGGCGAGAGAGTGTGTTTGGCAAGACATTTTACGGGTTAAAATCTTGCTTGGCAAGACATTTTCCGGGAGAACGGACTACAAGCATGTTTGGCGATACAAAAGGCTAGAGAATATGTTGGCGACACATTTTCCGGGTGTTTGGCAAGGCAAGTGGCGAGAAAATATGTTGGCGACACATTTTCCGGGTGTTTGGCAAGACGAATGACGGGAGAGGATGTTGGCGACACATTTGCCGGGTGTTTGGCAAGGCAAATGGTGGGAGAATATGTTAGCGACACATTTCCCGGGTGTTTGGCAAGGCAAATGACGGGAGAGGATGTTGGCGACACATTTTCCGGGTGTTTGGCAAGACAAATGGCGGGAGAGGATGTTGGCGACCCATTTCCCGGGAAAAGCACATACGACGCTTCGGGTCTTGAGTGGATGCGTCGGTTTAGGTACCCAAGCTTGAGGTACGCATTGCAGAACCGTGGCGTACGATGGGCTGGGATTCCCAGCTGCTACCTATGCAATCCAAGATTCTTGATCGAGGATGTCTCCGCGATCCTTGGCGGACCGAGCATCGTAGTGCGCGGTCGCCTGGACCCAGCGGATTCCAACGACATCCAGGGCTGGGATTCATGAAACGTTAACCACGCAAACCAACGATGGTTAGCGTGGATGGTCCTGCACAGACTACGCAGCGAGAGGAGACCCAGGACGCGAAAGTTGGTTTGCTAGCCTGGGTTTGCTTGGTTATGCGTTCATGAATCCTAGCCCAGAAATGCACGACGTTGGCCGATGCGAGTGAGATGCAGGAGCCACATCACGTCGTGCATGGCATCGATGGATGTTGCTGGTGCAGTTGCCCAGATCCGAGGTACATCCTGGATCCGATCCACACCTGTTGAAATTTCAAATGCAGTGCAAAAATGAAAGGTTCATATGACGAGGCAATAATCAGGGCTTGTATGGAGATTTGATGAGGTTCGGCAACCCATTTGGCAAGGTTTGTATGGCGACCCATTTGGCAAGGTTTGCATGACGACCCATTTGGCAAGGTTTGCATGACGACCCATTTGGCAAGGTTTGCATGACGAGCTATTTGGCAAGGTTTGTATGGCGACCAATTTGGCAAGGTTTGTGTGGCGAGCAATTTGACAAGGTTCGTATGACGACCCATTTGGCGGAACATCTTGTTTGGCAAGACATTTGGCGGAGTTTGTTCGCCTGGCTAGTTGGCAAACCCGTTTCCTAGGTTGTCAAACAAACCTCGCCAAATAGGACGCCATTTGACCTCAGAGTGTATTGCTGTTAAACATAAATGAGCATAGAATTAACGCGGCAATTCCTATGATGTTTGCAAGTAAGTAAAATCGCGTGGCGACCAGATCGCAGTCGCTGCAAACACGATCACGGGTTATCTGCAAATCCGAACAAGATGACAAAGTCCATCATAGGGAACAGCGCGGGCGAATGTGTTTAGATAACTGCGAACGCATAAACTCTTTGAACCTGGCCAACAAAATTGCTACGTCAAACGGCTACCCCGTTAAGGGACACTACCAACGTCATGATGGTATCAGCGCGGGGAATAAAATAGAAGAAAAACAACGTTCTGTCTTCCTTTCATCTCAGATGAGTTGAGTAGAGAAGTGCAAGTGAGCCTGCGAGCGCGGGACTCATTGGCCATCAAGGCCATCATTTGCCCGTTCAGTAGATTGGGGGACTGCATGGCCTTGGAAGTAAGACACCTTTTAAGCTTCAGATCCTGCGAGACAGCCACATAAGTGGAACAAGGCGGGCGTTTTGCGTTCAAATAAGATATCAGTTTCACGGGCTCATCCAATCGAAACTATCTATTAGGTAATCATCGCTAGCAATCGCACAATAATGAAGAGTTCGAGGTTGGCGTCACGGTCTTGTTATGTGAAAACGTTATCTCAGCGTGCAAAACATTGGATGCGTTTTGGATTGCAGCTAAAAGTCCGAAAATAAATAGGAAGGAGGAGTACATTGCTATAACCAACGAGTTTGCACCCTTTGAAAACCTTCGCGGGTTTTGACCTACGTGGCTGGATCGCTAAGGCACCTTATGATCCCCTAGCTACTAGGTTTGGTACTAGGTGGTCCCTCACTTTACCCACAATCCGGCGACTGAAATGAGCGCTAACCTATTGGCGTCTCTGGTGTTATTTCTGGGTTTACTGATCTTTTGAACTATGTTTCTACAGGAAGATGAGTGTTTTGTACGTCACAAATGAATTGACTTCCCGGTCCTCTTACGAGACTGCAGCTGGCCTACAGCTGAACGTAATTCACATCTATCAACAACAAAAGAAAGGTTATAACTAGATGCATGTTGAATACAAAAAGTTTCGAATACAGAGCAGAAAAACCTGCTGGATGAACAACGGCACGTTAACTCAAATGTATGGTGATATCAAGAAAAAAGCTCACGGCTGATCCATGCTAGGGAAGGGCACTTCAAATGCGATGAAAAAGACGTCCAACTGGTGAACAATAGGAAAAATACAAAGAAGTTCAAGAACATGAAACATGCGAGCAATGAGAAAAAATTGCAACGCATAGTTAGTATCCATAATTTTTTTGCATGCTGTGTATGTCATAATCTTTTTAATAAAATAAATCTCTTTCCATTAATTGAGGAACATGATTGACAGTGGTGATGTTTATGAGAAAGCAAGGATGGCGGAGACATGGATACAGTGAGCAATGCTACATAGAATTGAGAGTCTTTCCAAGGTTTCGCAGCGGACATTTCCGCTGGCAGTAGGGTTTTTATTCACCTTACAACCTTTCAACGAGAAGAAGCAAATTGTGGTAGTTGTAGTCAGTGTTGACGTTGACGGTACACCAATAACTGGACAGGTCACGAATCTCCTTTCTCGAGAACATCGAAGAATTTGACAACTCACTCATCAATTACATTTATTTAAAAAAGTTCTTGTTTTTGGGCGACTAAGCCTTACATGGTAAGCCGTACTTGTGATCGGAGATGGCAAGGTAAGAAGAGGTGGGAATACGAGGCACGGCGTCTCAGCCCAGCCTGGCTGTTTACAATAGCCCTGCAAATAAATGGTCACTACAGATTAGTATATAGGATGTGCCTGATCCTTACTCCTCTCTTTCAAATGTCACTACTTCCTAATAGAATTTCCTTCGTTTGGCATTTTTTTTTGTATGTCCAGTTTGGTTCAGTTTGGTTGTTCAGCTCCTGTTTTCATGTAACTGTTTCTGTGGCATTGTCATGCTCGCCTAAGTGCGTATCAAATAAATAAATAAATTAAATAAATAAATAAATAAATAAATAAACAAACAAATAAATAAATAAATAAATAAATAAATAAATAAATAAATAAATAAATAAATAAATAAATAGAAAATAGTGATGAAATCGGCGTGGGATATGAGTGGGCAGCGAAGGATTCTCCACCTTTTCGTTCTTCTCTGACCGTCACAGCCATTTTTTTAATCAGCCAGTAGCCACGACTGCCTTGCCCTCGCACGAACACCTCAAACTGCAGCTTTCGTCCAGACTAATAACAGGAAAGACTCGTCTGAACTCATTCACCAGTCTGGGGCGTTGGGATAGCAGCACTAAGCTATCTTCCAATTGGCCTTGCATGGCCCTCGTGGAATAGCTCAGAGAATATGCAACGACGTCTCTTTTATCACACCCATCTTTTCATCGATTTTCCGATTAGAATGAATCCCTGGAAATTCTCGAACGATCCAAGTGGACCTTTTTTCGGTTAAGCTGCATTTTTAGTGCGTCGGAGTCGATGTGGTTGGATAACAAAAGATGCGCATCGATCCCCTTCAGTCGGATTCCGACTAGGATCGACACGCTTCTTTTATTATCCGACCGAATCGGTCTCCGACACTCTATGAATACAGCTCTATACTATGCAAACAACCATCTGAGCGCAAATCATTTCAAATGATCATGGAATTCATGTCGGTTCCATTCGACTGCTCACAGCAAAGGATGACGCAGAGGGAGAGGGTGGAGAAGGTGCCATCCCTCAAGAATGTGTTGTCACATCTCCTGAACATAAAATAGCCTTGTTTTGATTGGTTTCCGACTGTTTATTTTCGTTATAATTTTCTGAAAAATATCCATTAATTATTATCAAAATTAATACTTTCGTACTTCTTATTTTCGACCCAAGCCACCAAAGTGGTGTAGACTCCCTTATTTTCCCACGCCTCAGCCACCCCCCCCCCTCTTCATCCTCTTCCGCCTACTTCCTGTGTCCGTCACTGGCTCACAAATTTCCTGCAGACGCAACTTACGAGGACTTCGTACCGCATCCGAGGTATAGTCTTCCTTAAAAATCCTTGCCTCACGCTACACCGAGCGTCGGCTGAGCCACGTCGCAGCACGTATGATAAAGCATTGGTGACGCGGCGCGTCTCGGCATATGGGCGGTGCAGCAAGAAGCAGGGGCTTCCGAGAAAGACTGTAAACGGTAGACGGTTCTCAGTTCAAAAGGAATGCGGCTGAAGCGACATGTCGCGTATGTTGTATCGCGTATCTTTTAGAAGTTCGTATTAGTCTCTACCTAAATCCGGCATTTCAAGTTCACTCCGAGATTTATTAAAGGAGCCGCCTACCTACTTTGTTCTCTTTCTTTTTTTTTTTTTTGGAGGACTCGGTCGCTGTCCCAAATTAGCAATTAATTTTCACTGAGTCTTTCAGCAGTTGCAGATATTCAGCAGTAGCAAATCCTTATCTACCGGGCACATGCTCATGATCTGTCGAGTAGCACTGATGAAGCTACAGGTGTTCGTACTGTTAAACTGCTGCTTTCTTTCACTCATATGCCATGTTTCTTGCACCCCCTCCCCCCTCTCATACTCTGGCTATCCCTATAGTGCTGATAGACTGGGCCAAGTTGGCGGTGCACCACGCTGGTGCCCGGAGCCCTCTCGTATGCCATTGGGCTTGCAGTGTTGGCGGGCCACTGCCCTTCTTATCCAACGCACTTAGCCAAATCGATAGACCTACCACTGTTTCGCCTTATTCTGTTTCTCACTCGGTGCCGTTGTGTGTTTAACATCTGCCGTTTAGCCCTGGTGGTCCATTTCGTTTTACGGTAAAGGCAAGGGTTTATTGCGACTACTGCACTGATTTTCCTTTCGCCTCTTTTCGTAGAAGCGACTGCTTTTTGCTCATTCCTCCAGATGTCGATAGGGTTCGACTAATCTAGCTCGGATTTTCTGCTCAAACTAAAGGACGATTTAGTCATCTGACCCCACCTGTATCCGGTGAGAGCTCCGTGTTCTCATGTCTACTCTATCGCTTCTTCGCTATTCACTGCTGGAGTAGAACATCCAACTGTTCGTGAATCAGAATTTGTCACGAATTTAGCAGCCGTTGATCCCCCTCTCCTGGAAGATCTCCTCACCATCCTCACTCACTCTGCTTTACTGACCACTGCATGCCAATGTTATCTTTCTGTTTTGTTCTGGTTTCACGCCTTCAACGGGCTTGCGCACCTTGAATGTATCGATAAATAAAAAATAGTTGGTTTCAGAAAATGTATATCATGACCTATGATAACGCTTATATTCTATTCTTCTAGTTGTCGGATGTCAACTAGTCGTGTGAAATCGGTAGGAATATTTGTTTGATGCTCAGAGTCTCAAACACAAAGTTATTGTGGTTCACGGTAATTGTATGAACTGCCGTTAGGGCTAATGTTATTGGCTCTACTAAAGAATATTTCCGCACTGGTATCGAATGAGTAATTTTGTCAATGTATCTTCTATTCCTCTTGTTGTGCTTAGGCAGTTATTCCGTTCTGCATCCTGAATAACTCCTACGGACACCTATCCTATCTCACTGTGTTAAAGGCAGCACCCACGAAAATTTTCATGTCTGGAGTTTTCACCGTTTTGGATACTTAGCAATGGTGCCAACAATTCTACAAAAGTTGCATTGTCGTAGGCATCAGCTTTCTCAAGATAAAGAGAGATTAAGTTTGTGCTGGCGATCAATTAGGATGAGTTATAGTATGATATGAATGGGTGTCTTTGTTTACAATCACTTTCTTCCATTATGATAAACTTGCTTTCATTCCCATCTCACTCCGATTTAAGCTCGGGCAACTCGGGCCATCTTCTACAAACGGGCTGAAGTGGTGGCGACGAGAACCGTCTTTCTAGTAGGATTTGTCAAAGTTGACCACTGCGTATGTCTTCACTGTAGTGCTAAACCTAGGAATTCGGTAAAATCTGTGAAGGCAAAATTTCCGTGGGTGCTGCCTTTAAGACGCATGGAAAATTGATGAAATCAGTTCGTCAAAACGGCCAGCAGATTTACGATTCGCGTGCTGGACAACAGCTGCTTCCACCATGACTCTAGCAAAAATCGCGTAAACTCTAATAAATCAGTAAATGAATGAACATGTGCGCTAAATGATTAACACACTCGTGATCAGCGTGGTGGATTGCCCCGGTGCGCAGATTTCTATTTAGGTTGGAACAAAGATGAGAAAAATCGATAGAATCGATTAACAAGTCGATATATCCGAATCGATAATACCCGGCGAAAAGTATCCTAGCTCACCCGACGGATCCCATGTTTTCCCATGTTAGTGGGCGCGTGTGGTAAGAGGCTCGCTGCGTACGCACACGGTCGATGGTTCGATCCCGCCCGTGGCCAACCAAGCCATCCACCCCTCCGGGGTCGGTAAACTGGTACCAGAGGAGTCTGGGAGGATGAAGCACTGACTTGGTTCATCGAGTGCCCCCCGCAAGTCACTGTATAGGGCATATACGCATTCGATGCCTCTACGATGTTCAGATGAAGTCGAATGCGTGGCGCATCCCACATGACGAGATTAATCAACGCCGACCACTTTATCCTTTATCCTTATCCCATGTTTTCCAGCTTCGTCACTTCGATTGCAGATTCTTCTCGCCGTTTGAATTTGGCTCGCATGCGCGTCGCTCAGATTTTTGAAAAAAAAATTGTCGTGAGCGTTGCTATGTTTTTATATATAGATAGATGCAAGGAAGGCCCTAGAGGCGCTTTGGATTTTGGCTCGGAATCCAGTGATGAACAACCGGAATGAGTGCTTGTCTGTTACGGATGACTTCCAGCCCTTTATGCCTCTCTGTGAGTTGTGGGTCATTGTCAGCTGTGGATCGTTATTTATCTGTCACATAAATACCATCTTGGATGATAAGCCACTATATCACAGTTGATGGACAGAGTTTATTGCGTCGGTCGCGTCGCGGCTTCGAGTGCGGCAACCGTCACGGCCTTGTGTTTTTCGTTCGCCTTGTTCGGTTTCATTACATGGTTCATGTACACGGGAGAATGAGCGAGAGAAATGTGATATGTATGGTCTGGTAGCGCACACAGGGCCCATGATCTGACATTGTCCGCAGCTACGACCACACTTGTTTCCAGCGATGGGAGAATGCCACAGAATTCCTTTTGAAGGAGATGGATGCAGCATACCAAAATATTGGGTCCGTGCAAAAGTTCTGGGGCAGTTGCACCTAATTTCTTTGACGCGCCATAACTCAACTCAAAGTCAACCATTTGATCCGAACCAAAAAGCATTTGCATCCGTGTAGTGTTTTCAACAGGGTGCGCTAAAGATTTTTTTCCAGAGGCACAAAATTTGACAGGTTCAAACTCAAAAGAGCAGCACACGTCGTTTTTGATTAGAGTCTGTTCACGAGATGTTTTACAGTGGATGTAAAGTCGTAGAGGCTTGAAAAGAAGACGCTCTTCTAGAGGTTGGTCTTGAGAGTATACATGCTGAGTTAGAACTTCGGGGACCAATTGGTCAACATTTTAGACGGTTGACACTGCAACACGTTAGTGTGTGCTATACCGCAGCAGAGATAGCGGACTCACATAAACTCCATTTCCTCATACTCCCTTTCATACTAATTCCCTCCAAGTCAGGTGGCATGAGTGGCTACTTTTCTCGCAAAGTCCTGCACACTTTCCACTGGGTCTGATTCAACCCACCCTTTTCGGAAGCCTTTGTGCAGGTCAAATTGCTGATCAACTTGTGGGGCATTTTGGAAGCTCTCATCTCCGCTCAAAAGTTGTAAGCATCTACGAACTGCTCCCATTTCGGAAAGGATACCCTACACAAACATAATCTTTATTGCGAGAGTAGCCTTCCCTGCGAATCGGCCGAATTTGAATTCATAAAGCAAATCGCTGATTGCACATAGCATTGCTTTTATACCTGAAACGCAGCGACGCTGTGACGTAGATCAAAGCCAAAAGTGGTAAGGGTAGTAGACGTTTTAGGCTACCAGCACACATGAAAAGAATTGCAGAATATTGCATCAGTAAGAAACAAAACTATGTTAAACAGCGAATTACCACCAACTGCCCCGGAACTTTTGCACGCACCTAATAGAAGGAATGGCACCAAATTCACATCAAAACATAATGAAGGAGACTTAGAAATCAAGCGGACGTAATTGCGGACAATGTCAGATCATGGACCCTGTGTATGCTACCAGACTGTACCTAGAACGACTTATAGTATCATTCTGACTGATCGGTATTAGTTCTAACGCAAAGTAGGTCAAATAAACGCCCTCTGGGTGAGGTACATTACAGGTAAATAGAACGAGGATGAGCGAATTGACGATAATCATAGAGAACCCTATTTCTCGTTGAACGAGTCTCCACAGATAACAAAACTACCGTATCAAAGAGGAACTGACAATGCGTTGAACAGGCGAGCGATAAATATTCTATCGGGTTCCGATAGAATGCTGAATTAACACATCGGCCAGTCAACTGCCAAAGGAGTCTGCACATCTATAACAATGATGGAGATGTGAAAGGGATATCTGTGCATGACTTCAAAGAAAAACGACCAAGGTGTAATGTGACTTGGGAATTTTTCTGAGTACTTCTTATATTATGTGGAGGAGATAGCATATCGGTGAGAATTGTTTGGCAATTGTATGACTTGATAATACAGCTACTATTGATGACGGATTTTGTCCACATGCGAACAAAATAATTGTTGGAATATGGAGGGTATATCTTCCAGGGTAATGCGACTTGAGCCAGTTGCACAGCATGCAGCAAGTTGTCTCGTTGATGCTTTGCAAATCATGGCAAACATCAAACACATGCTGCACATCAGCATTTAATCAAAAAAGTTCTGTCAACGCAATAAATCTTCTTTAGCAAGGCTTCGAAGTGCGCGGATTTCCGCGAAGTGTCGTATATGAAAATCCGTCTGATTTCTTCCATCTATTCATCCTTTGAGGAAACTCATAGACAATGGCAATGGTGAGGCGCCGATAAGTTACATGATGCGGCAAATGTCTTTGAACGAGTATGTTCGATCTCTAAAACATTAGGAAGGAGAAATTGGAAAGGCCGATGGTTGTTGTGTATTGGCAAATCACTTGTGGGCTCATAAATTAGAATTTCACTTGTGGGCGCATAAATTAAATTCACATAAATTAAATTTCCGATTCCAAAATTTCGTCCTCTGGTAGCGACCCAGGCTTGTCAAAAAGTAGATGAGCCGTTGGCCCGGCGCGCACACTGATGAAATGAAATTCATTTCGAGCCTTCTTCAAAATTTCAGGAGACAGTCCAAATTCCTGTACGTCTTCAGGGAGGTCATATCCCACAGAACCTAGAAGCGCTTTGAGATCTCCCAGAACAGGTGTAGGACTTCAACAAGCAAATACATGTCTTCATCGTGGCAATAGAGACGTAGACTACATCAGCATTTTCTTTTTCATCCAATGCTAAGGTCCAATCATTCAATGTTTCAAGCATTTTTGTCACGGTGGACCTCTTTGTTCTGATTCCATGCTGAGCACGATAAAGTAAGTTAACACTATCCAAATGTTTGACGATTATTTTCTTCAGTAACTTCTCAAATATTTTACTAATGCTAGAAGTGATGCTGACAGGCCTATAGTTGGAGGCTCATTGTAGGGTGGTTTCTTCTCGAAGGAGATTACAAAAGAGGGTCTCCATTTGTTTGAAACTTCACCTCGGGATAAACTGAGATTGAAGTTGTGCTCCAAGGGAAGCGAAATAACGGCTCCCACTCTTTTCATGGACGTAAAAGGTATGCCATCTGGAGTTAGAGAAAAACTACTGGGTTGTTTTAGTATAGCACCCTCAATTTCAAAATACATGAACCAGAAAAGCCTTGGGTAGGATCGTAAGTGTCCATCAATGACAAAGTGATACCGACAATATTCTTCGTGTGGGCCTGCTCAAAAGTCTGAGCAAGCAACCCCGCTTTATCTTCCTTCGATAAGGCCAACGAGCCATCATTTCTAGAGGGGATATCTACACTACTCTCACAGCACAATTCAGTCTCAATAAGTTTGAACAGGGAAGTCTTATCCTTCGAGTCAACAACTTTTCTTTCAACCATACACTCGTACCTGTACGACATTGAACCAAACCCTTCGAGATTGTCCTATACTTTTCCCAATCCAGAGAGTTCCCATTCTTACAATTAAATGCAATTTCACACGTTTTAGTTTTGCTAAGAAAGGTACTGTGGAGATATTGTGGAAGACTACGGTTAGCCTTACCAACTGTAACCACAGGAACAAACAGCTCTATGCAGTGATCAAGAATAAATAGAAACATTTCATACATCTCATTCACGGTGGAAACAGTGCTAAACGATCCAGAGCTGTCCACACTGCTAAGATAAGAAAAAATACGATCATAATCAGCGTTGTTGAAATCACCACTAAAAAGGATTTCTTTGCAAGGTAATGGAGCTAAAAGTCTAAACTCAACAATAGAATGGTCGCTGTTACCCAGTGGTGGCAACACCAGCACTTTGCCCACAAGATTAAGGTCATTGCAAAGGAGGAAATCAAATAAATGACTACCCCTAGTTGGATGTGTAACAAGCTGTTGGAAACTGTGGTTCCTCACAAAATCCAATTTTTTAAAGGGCTCAGAAGAAGAGGCAGAAAAGTCTTTCCAAACAAGATAAAAAAATTGAAGTTGCCAGAGAGAATACAAGATGTTTCAGTAGACGTAAGATCACTTGAGCACTCAAGAAGTTGGTCTGTTGCGGCAGACGTGGAGCAGGGGGACTTATATACCAGAATGTATCGGATATTACCTGCTAGCGTGTGAAGGTCAGAGGCAATAATTTCATACCTATCCATAGCAGATTCACGGCACACTAGGGTTGGTGAAGGGGCCTTTTTCACTAGAAGAGCGACACCTTCTCCCTTTTTCCTGGGCCTATCACACCTCAAAACATCAAAGGAAGTACACAAATCCCCAGTTAGGTGGTGACATCAACACTGGACTTTATGCATGTTTCGCATATTGCACCGAAACCAAACGAACCAAACGAAACCAGTGAGTAAGCCAGCGCTTACATTCTTAGCCAGAGATCTGATGTTAGTGGACAAGCAAAAATGCCATCACCATGACTCAGAGGATAACTTATCAGTTTTCCTGCACAGCAGGATGGTCAGAAATTATTGATGTGCAGGCAAGATCAGAAACAACAGTCAATGGAACAGTAGGATGAGCAGTTAGAGAAAAGTATGAAGTAGATGCCAGATTATTACCAGCATTATTATTCCTCGACAGCCTATAAGCCCTAAGACGGTCCGTTTCCTCATTCGGGAGGGACAGGCGTATGTAAACTCCTGCAACAGGAAAGGGCTTTAGCGTTTGAGCCCTTTCGAGGAGGTTGCTTTTAAAATACGAATTAGGCAGGACAATTTTCGGAAGGCGTGGGAATTTAGAATTGGGTCACCCCATTCTAAAAAATGCAACAGGGGCACATTCAATATCAAGGCCCGTACTAAACCCTCTAAACTTGAAGTGAACTCAAATCAAATGTCAACTCTGAGTTCAGCAAGATCATTTCAACGTCAACGCACTTCATGCGTATAACGATATGAAACTGAACACAGAGTTGACTACGCTCTCACAGGAGTTTACTCGGAAACTTAACTCGGCGTTAAGCAAGCGGTTATCTCACAGCTGACAAGTCAGAGAAATGAAGAAATGGCGTTGCCAGCATCGGAGAGGCTGATAAACACCTCCCGACCTACTCAAGCTCAATGCCGAGTTAACCTGCATAGTGACGGAATAACGGGAAATGGTTCGAATAAATTGCTCAATCATTTTGTTTTGACATGGTAACTTTAGCACTGGTATATAAACGAAGGATGAGGTGTGGTTCCATTCAGATACGAGAAAAGGAACCGAGTACGGCGATGACGAGAAATTCCGAGGGCCGAAAGTCCTCACGCAAATGGTCCCCAGCGCTGGACGGGTGATCTGGTTTGAAGATTTCTTTTTCTACGACTGGGCGACGATCACTCCTCAATTTTTTCCAATTAGATAATTTCAAGACTTGATGTAACCACAATATATATCTAACGCCTGGGGCCCCTCTCAGGAGCACACCAGACGAGTTTAGAAGTCAGGAAACCACAGGTGGGAGAATCCATGGAATAATCCTGGAGTAGTCGAATGACCTGGTAAAGTGTTGCTCGGCCAAAGTGCCTGAGCGACCGGACAACGTTCTAGTTATAGTAGGCGTCAATGGCGGTGACCCGTCTGCGGCCTCGAACAGAACGCGGCTCGATCGCGTTGCTCACGCTAGAATCGTCGCCGCAGTGGCTTATCTGGGTTTTCTTGATAGTTGTTCATCATGTCCCACTGTACAGAGTGCGGGATTGAACAAGAATGCAGTGTGTGGCTACGTGGCCAATTTCTGCTTCTGCTACTGCGTTGAATAGGAGCTCGTCAAAGAAAATCGCATGAATTAGTTGGCCATCCATTTAAGCTCCCACTCGAATACGATGGCGCAATGCTACGCCCTGGCATATCGATGGCGTGATTGATTGAACAGAGGCCAGGCTATCATATACTCACCCTGGGCAAAAGCCATGTGGGAGAAATGTGGGGAAGAATTCTTGGTGAAGTGTCGCAATCATCTCTCTACAACCTAACATTCTTCTCATTTATCATAAGTTTTATTAATACGCCGTTAATCGTAAGTCGTAACCGCATACGTGAATATGTGATCCAGAAAATTTCATGTGATTGTGTAACAACGTCATTCTCAGAATGTTTAAGTTGTATCCATTGCGAAATCGATCCTCACATAACCCCACTGTCTCTTCTTGTAGTGAGAGCACTACGATGGGGAAACCTTTTTTCATAATTTCAGGCTATCCCATCCTAGGGAAACTGTTATTCTTTATCGCTTTGGAAGACTAAATTCTCTGCAATCCAGCCAGCGTTTCTAGAGTCAACAGCGTCGATAGTTCTCTCTGTTTCCATGCCAACTAAGCCATTCATCCCTCCGGGGGTCGCTGAATTTGTATCAGAGGAGTCCGGGAGGATGAAGCGTCGACTTGGTATACCAGTGCCCCCAGCAGGCGCGGTATAGGGCACATGAGCAATCAATTACGACTAGCAGATGAACATGCGTGGTGCAACCCACAAGGATTATTTCTTGCACTTCGTCATTCTCGGTTATGGGCATTATCAAATGGTTTATAAAAGCTCGGTCGGAAAATAACATGCCGTGCGCTACTGCACGTTGCAGCTGGAGTCAGAAGAACAAAGCTTAAGTCTCTGACGAAAGAGATAGGCTTAACTTACACCTCGCACATCTACGATTATTCAGCACTGCTAGGGATAGAGAGTTGAGAGTGTGGCTACTGATGTTCTTGTAAAACTTCATGTGAGTCTTTGTATTGCCACGGTTCCAGTCCGTGTTTCCTACTGGGATCTCGAAAAGGAATTCAATATAAATTTATTTATTTATTTACTACACCGATTGTACATCAGTGCGCCAAAAAAAAACATCAGTGAGTAACACAGACGGCATAGAGAACAAAACTTAAAGCTGCAGGTACCTTCACAAATGAATTAAGATTGGGCGTATAGGGGGTGAGGGGGGCCCTGACGATCAGGCTTAGAAGACTAGCCACAAAGGAGGAGTCTAGCTTAAGCAACTATCTGTTATCCCCACCAGTTGGCCACGTGCCCAATAGCCTATGGCTGATTGGAGCATGTCGGCATTTCGGCACGCAGGTATGCCAACTGAACCCCTGCGGAACCAACATGCTGGATAAGCGAAGAGATGAAAGACGGATATGAACACNGACCCCCGTCTTCAAATAATTGAAACCACGAGCAAACCTATGCGAATTCGTTCCTAGTGCCGGTACGAAAACGACCAAACGTGCATATCTGTTGTCCTTTCCTTGACATTATTCATGATTTCGGTGCAGAATTAGGCCATCCTTCGTGGAAAGAAAATCGTGAAAGGACTGCGAGAAATGATCGTGAATGGTTGTTCGTAATTCGAAAATCGTATTTATTCACATTCATGATTATGGCATGATGAGAAGTGCGATGGACTCACGAGTGTTCCCGTAGAAGCCCTCAGCGTTCAACGTGACAATATTCATTAGGTTGTTGCACCAACCCGCGAAAAACGATATGGAGCTGTACACCATCTGCCAACTAATTTGACAATTACTGCGCAATAGCGTCCGTCAACTAAATTGAAAAAAACTGCATTACAGCATCAGTGACAAGTTGCCACTGCTGCTCAACTGAGCTTCATTCATCCCTATCGCCTCTTTGTATTCAACTAGCACACCATATGATTCGCACGAGATGACAACGCATACGTCGTGTTGCAAGGTGGCAGGTAATGTTAAGAACATACGAGAGCGAAAATTTGTTAGCGGTTTCAAAAATTCTCATGGAAAGAGTTAGCGCGTACGCACCAGCAACTGTGTTCAAAAAGACCCGTCACCAGATGTGGTCAATGTCAGTGGAGAAGCTAAGGACATCCAGTCAACAGATTTTGTAGGTTGCACACCATTGAATGCATACAAATCTGCACACTGTATGAATACAATACACAACAAGTGAATATCCAAAATACTGATAATATTTCCGTCCTTACCTCGCTATCGACTTGGGGAAAATGTTCCACTTCATCCATTCCCAACACGTTTTGTGAACCGCTGCGTTCCTCTGAGCAAACAGCTGACAAACTTCCTAACTGAGATAAAATCCGCACTCTACGCTCACGCAAATCCTCTTTGGCATTAATGCCTGCCCGCTTTTACTTAGTATGACCATCATTTACGTTCCTGAGCGGGACCACGACAACCGTTGCAAGGAAAATGCTCCCGTTAATGTGTATGGGTAATTCCCTTGGACCTATCCAAATAAAAAGTCAAGAGTAACGTTACCGTGTCTTTGAGGCTACAATGTCTTGCAGAAAAGGAATATTGGAGGACAGGGCTAAAATCAGTGAAAGGCCTCAGAAATCCAAGTCTCGGTTTCTAACTGCGCAGCTAGCCTAGCCATGGTCCAGGCTGCTGAGTGATCAATGGAACTCTTGTGCTGCGGTTGGGTGGCATAGCTGTTTTGTGTGGGCCTACATAAACTGCCAGCTAGAGAATTAGGAAAAGCACTCAGACATTTGCCGAATTCAATCCCATTGTCAGTGACTCTCCAGTTGCTAAAATGAGCGGGGTTGGGATGCCATTTGAACTGCAGTTTGACTACTGCTAGGCGGCTGTTGGCTTCACTTTTTCTGGAGGAGCCGACTAGCCATCCAATACTCACCAAAAAGCAACCAACACCAATTTGAATGACACCTCAACTCCACTCATTTCAGCAGTTAGAGCTTCATTGAAAAGAGGCTTCGATTCGGCGAACGCCTGACTTGCTACAACTCGAACTTCGTAATGGTTCGGATGGGCTCAAAAATCTCAACGAGTATCTTAGCGTTTGTGAACGCTTGACAAACACCGACAATAAGATATCGCGTTCACAAGTCGCCAATAGAGCGGATCAGGTCTTATTGCGCGCAATCGAATTGGATGAGTTTGTGTTGTGTTTTTCAAATGGTTCCCTCCATTCATTTTGAAAGGAATTGAAGTTGTTTTCATTCTTCAACTTCTGTGCTGCTCATTGAGAGTCGGACTTTTCAATATTCTTTAACTGTTGACCAGCCTGATCGTCCGGCTGACGCCGGACTCTCAGGCTTCTTTTCGTGCTCGCTTCCCTCGCGTTGCCTTCATGTGGCATCTCTCTCACACCACACCGGCCATTCCTCATTTATCAAAACTCTCGTTTTTTTGCACCTTTGAGCTTTCTAGCTCCTAGGCCCCCTTTCCACAGCTGTGCAACAGGCGAGCGACGTCTTTCCTTGTGTAGGAAAGGCGGCCGGACCGTTGGACCCGTCTCCAGGTGTTTCTCCATTTTCAGACGCCTGCGGCCCTCACCCCACCGTTGGACCCGTCCCTGAGCGTTTTCCCACTTTTGGACACCGGCGCACCCTTATCACACCGTTGGACCCGTCTCTGAGCGTGTCCCCACTTTTGGACGCCGTCGCACCCTTATCACACCGTTAGACCCGTTTCCAGGCATTTCTCCAATTTTGGACGCCGTCGCACTCTTATCACACCGTTGGACACGACTCCAGGCATTTCCCCACTTTTGGACGCCGGCGCCCCTTCGTCCCAGAGTTGGTCCCGTTTCTAGGTTTGTCCACCCACATTTGGACGCGGGCGCGTCGTTGCCGCAAAAGTGAACCCTTTGCGTAGCATTATCACCCCTTGTCGGCGCCGGTCCAGCCCTGCAGCATCTCCCCTCATCCGTGGCCTTCCTCGACCTCCTGGCTCCTTCTCTGCGATGTAAAGACATTCCACCCATCTCTTCCCTTTTATACTGTCTGGGCTTATCTCATTCATTCCAACTGTGGTAAACACAACGGTCGGCC
>JARK01001464.1:513911-537832 GCA_000688135.1 Ancylostoma ceylanicum
CACACACACACACACACACACACACACACACACATGAATTGCCAATTAATAGATAGTAGATATTTGGTCGTTGTTTGCTATCCCATTGTGATTACATGCTTTCGAGTGGAAGCTAATCAAGGAATGGTTTTATTCTGTATTTTTTGTTGCCACTTGCTGGTGCCCATTTGGCGTATAGGACTGAACCCAGGAACAAAAGAGTGGTTCTTTTCGCTTGTTTTTTCTTATTTCAGGCTTCGCCGACCCCAAGTCATATCCTTCGATAGCGGTCACTCCATTCAAAAGAATTTCCGATAGTTGCTCGTCGGGAACGCCTGGTTTTTCTATAATAAAATTTGTTTTCCCGGTACTTTTTTGCTGGAACGTTGAAGGTACTTAAGGTGCTGAGGACACATACAGCATCTATTTTCTTTGTTACCCACGAAACTGACAAGATGCTCCTGCTCACCTCCTCAAATAATCCCTTCCACCTCACCTTCCACCTGTGTATAATTATGGTGGGAATCTATTGAAATTTCGAGGCCCGGATGTGGAATAGTACCTTTTCATCATCACATTCTTTTTTTTTTGCTACCCATTCTTAAGGTTCGAAAGCGACCCTATTTGGCGACAGGATGTGTTTGGCAACACAATCAAAAGGTTAAAATATTACTTGGCGAAACCATTTCTGGGAGAATGAGCCACTGTTATGTTTGGCGATATAAAAAGAGGAAAAATATGTTGGTGACACATTTCTCGGGTGCTTGGCAAGATAACAGGAGACAGAATATGTTGGCGACACAGGACATGTTGGCGACACAGGACAAGTACAACGCTTCGGAAGTCAAATTTAGTGCGTTTCTAGACATTTTCGTGTCTGAGACGCATCCCGAAACCGTTTCCACCGGCATCACATTTGTGCGACAAACGCAAAAATGGGTGATGTTGGTGTGCCTATTTCGCCTTTAGCTGCATTTGGCCCGCCGTGATCCTGCTATTTGGATAGCAAGCAAGTCAGGTCATCTTTATCACGACTACTACTGGAGTATTACCAAAATAGGCTTCCCGAACGCATGTGCTCTTCCTAGCGCTAGCGCATAATGGGTCCAGTGATTGCAGCAGAGATGATTTTTGCGTAGCGTCCGCACGTGAAGGCATCCCATGCTCCTACACTCGCACAATCAGCAACTGGTCCTCTCGCTACTATCCTGCTGTGAGCCTGCACCGGCTAAAAGTGGTGGGTTCGCCTGCGGTTTTAAGGCGCGAATTTTGGAGTCGGTACAACTACCCAGGTTTAAGGTTTTAGTACAGAAGAGCTATGTGAATCAGAAAGAAAGTGATCAAAACCTCAACTACCATAATGATACAAAAAGAAAAAGCTTTTACAAAAAGAAAAAAAAAGAAGTTTCCAGAACCCATTTTTAAATTGAACCAAACCAGAGTCAGCTCTCTTCTCAAGAACTCTGTAACCCTCGCACAAAACCGACGGATATCGTCGACACTCAGGGATTTCGTACCATCACGCACAGAATCGGCCGTAGGTTCAGTCACCCAAGTTCAAGAACTTTTCAGTAAGCCCCCCTCCAAGCACTTGGAGAAAACAAGACAGCCAAAAGACATAATGAAATGTCACGTACAGTGTGGAAGTGCAAGATTTGGATCGATGCAGTTGGCAAAGTTTGCGTGGCTACATATTTGGCAAAGTTTGTATGACAACACATTTAGTAAGAGTTGCATGGCGAAGGTTGTGTGACGACACATTATGCAAGTCTTTCTGTATGGCGAAACGTTTGGCGTATGTCGTTTGCCTGGGTGATTGACAAACTCATTTACCAGGTGGCCGAATAAACCTCGCCTAATGAGTCGTCATCAAACTTGATGGTGACATCTGCATCACTTCGCTGAACTCGCAATTCGGCATACACCTGTTTCCGGGTTCATACTCATGCATCAGAGTTGACTTAGAAATGATCAGCAACAAAAAAAGTTTCAGAGGAAAAAATAAAGGGATCCTCGAAAACCTGCCCTTCCGAAGCATATGTAAGACCACTTCAAAAGCTCAGAAACAAGAACCTCATATTAGGAAGTGAAGAATATAGAGGTTATCAATAATTCTCAACAGAACACTAAAGGAAACCATTGAACACAATGGAAAACATTTGGTCCGATTTCCGAAGAGCAGCATTATCGCACTAATGTAAGTACATACTAATTAGTAGCGCTTCTACGGGACGCTAGAAAGTGAGATGGGGCAGCAACATGAAGTATGCGCAAAGTACTCACACTTTAAAAGTCTTCGAAAAATTAGAAAACAAGCGGAAACCATCAATTGTGCCCAAATACAAAATCCCCTAAATGAAATGCGCATATTCTGCCATTCGTCGCCCTTTCAGTTTTGATGGTAGCCATGATCGAAAATTCTTACACACATTTCGCCCTGTGAATTTACTCTCCTGTGCAATGTTATCTCCTCCCGTTCTTAATCACAGCATCTTTTTACCCGTATCTGGGCGTTTTTCACACTACTGAGGTGAAGCGCACCCTTACTTCTTTGACATAGGTGCGATAGTTCGAACCACGGCTCAGACCCCCTCACTTTGGGAGGAGGGGGAGGAGAATTGACCCGCCCCCTCATTTAGGTGAAGAGGTGACCATGTGTGAAGCGTGGCAATTGAAAATGGAAAATTCCACACTATTTCACCTACGGAACGCGAGAGACGAGCAGTCGGATGGAGCCGAAAACTTGGGAAGAGAATGGAGGGGACAATGGCAATTTAAAAATTACTGAATTGAATGAAGAAGTGAATAAACGACCAATACATTATTGTATGAGAGAATTAGTGCGAAAATGTTAGGCAAAAGCGTAGTGGCGCGCACAGTGTTAGATGGGGTGCGCAATTGCAGCAGACAAGAAAAAGGACCAGCGAAGTTCTACGTGAAGGGGAACGAACTGAATATTGCCGAGGGTATATTGCCAAACCCTCAACATAGTAGAGTTTTCAAGTTACAAGTGAGAAGCCACTGGCATCGTCTGGGGAGAAATCTTTAAACGTATAAGGGTATGAAAAACATGGCATGTATGTTTTGAAGTTCAGTATTGAAATACTTACGAGTGGATCTCAATGACGGTAGCCCACCGCAATTTGCAAGGATTTCCTCCTTCTCCTCTTATATGTATAACATGTGGCAAATTATTGTTAAGACGAACAAGCAAAGAAATGGAAGCAACAGGTGGGTGAAAAACGGCACAGTTTGAATGTTTTTATGAAATTTCTCTTTGTGTTTCAAAGAAACCGGTGAGCTTTGTATACGTGAGGCGGGAGGAAAGAATGCGCTATCTGCCCATGGGACCTTTGACGAATCCGTGGCCTATTCGTTTCTAGGCGTTTTCCGTAGTACTTGACGCTGGCGCACCCTCCTCACCCGGGGACCGATATCCTAGCGTTTTCTACACTAATGAGACCCTTCACACCATCGGTGCACCCGCACCCTTTGCAAACCTCGAGGACACTGGAAGAAGGTTAGAGAGTATATTCAGAAAGGGTGGTACTGTCTAAGCGGGAGGGCCGGGAACACCAGTACTACTGAGCGCCCTCGAAGCTGCACCCTCGCGGGACCACCTACCTTGTGTGGACTTGGGCCTAGACCGCACAGTACCGCCATGATCGGGTATCTATGGGCCTCACAGCACCTAATCCTGCTCCGTACATTATGCAGCCTGAATACTCGTGAACACTGTCTCACTCGTAGGTCGCGGGAGTGCCAGAGCAGGAGCCTGGTCCCGCTGCAAAATCCTAAGAGCATAGTCTAATTCTCTCGTTTTTATCATTTGCGACTTTATCCATCATCATCGTGATCAACAGAAACAGCGAAAGGTGGATCCCAATGGTCCTTCTACTACATCTATGCACTTACGATGAATCATCGGAAGACCGCCTCGTCACTTTCGCCTCATCCGCTAACACTATCTATGAGCTATGCCCATAACGGAAGAATGCGATCACTTGCTGGCTCCCCACGTCTGCGCTCTAGAAAAATTTGCTGCACTACCAGGATCTACATAAGAAGTTCATTGCCATAATCTCTGGCATAAATATTGTCATGAAATGATGGAAGAGCAACTGATTTCAGGCGAAATCAAAATCTGAGCAGACCAATACCTAACATAGAGGAACCTCTCTCAAGATCGTGCAGTGGTAAACCAATTTAAAGAGAGTCTCATCATCACTACCTTTTTGAAACATCTGAAATGCTCGAGTTTCGGAAGAATGATGCACGCTGGAACAGTGAAGCCATAAAACTTTTGACGCCCTTTCTGCTAAACAGTGGAAATAGTACTCCCCATTATCGATTCATGAACCGTGAGCTACGCAAACCAACTGATAGCATGAATTGTCACCTCAAATAGTATAAAAAGTTGAGAAGCGCAAGAAACAAAAACTGGCTTGATAACCTGGTTTAGCTCGACCATGCGTTCACGAATTCCAGCCCTAGACGGTTTTCTAGGAAGAGTGACCCGTCAGAACATGGCTGGCATAAGTAGCACAACATTGATTCTCACACTTGAGGAATTTGTGGATTCGTAGAGAATCATCATCACCAGCGGTGCGCGGTGATGTTTCGCTTCGTGTATATGACAGCAGTTTGCTTGAGTTATATATGTATCTGAAAAGTGGTCCTAGTCAAGTGTTGTGAAACTGTTTGTCAGCGGATCATCACTTGAGGGAGTCGAGGGAATGCCAATCACGATCATTTTGGAGCGGAATTTCCAGTGTTAAACGTCGAAAAGAGAGGGTTCGTTGGGGAACGTTTCTGATACATACAGTAGAGAGTATTTTACAATTCAAAAGCGAAAGCCTGAGAGTCATGATGCTGCATGCTTGCGATTACGATGCTTGAACTGTAAGCATGCTTGTCAATGTGATACGAACTTGAAAACAGAAGAATCATTGTTCAACCTCTCAATGTCTCTACTTACTGTCGTCTCGGAAACACGATCAACGCAACAACTCGACCAACAAAGTGGGGACCTGTCGTATCAAGAAAAAGACTGTCGCTTTCGTTACGGTCTTCTGGCGTAACACCTCCATTCCACTGAACGATTTGGTCTCATAAAATAACAGTAGAGATCAAAGCAGGAGAAGGCCTAAAAAGGGTCTCATAGCCACAGGGAGTCAGGATTTCTCGCCCAACAATAAAAAGAGCGGACCAAGTTGAGCAAAACTGGAATTAAACTAGTGTTCCATAAAGGAAAACAAGCATACAACCCATTCATTCAAGTTGAAGAGTCCTGTAGAAAAACATTAGCGAAGAGAGTCACTTCAGAAACAGTGCGTCGCTAAGTGCGCACAGGTCCGAAATAGTGCGCCTTTGGGTCCTGCTTTATTATATGCCGAGCCAAAGCTTTCGTTTGGTACATTATAATACATGATCTAAAGGATGTTCAGAGAGTTCTTCATTCCTGTAAAATTGGAGCTACAAAACTGCTACCCGATATTCTCTTTGATGATAGAGCCCTCCCACAACCTCATCCGAACTCATTTTCTTATACGTATCTAATGATTGATTTTGAATACAACTAGCATGGTAGTAGCAAAAAGTCTCGTATTTCACGTATTTCACCTGGCCTGAGGCAGTGAATCATTTCCCAGCAGGTAACTTCGAAGTACGTATTAGGTTGTTGCAAAATCTATGTCGGATTTCGACAAGTTGGCTTTGAATTTTTTTTTTTTCGTAACTTGGCAAAAACTGAACCTTTTCTGTCGTTTCAGTACTCATTTGAATCGCCACATCTTTACTCTCATTAGTGCTCACAAAGTCCCGGAAGACTACTTCAGATAGACTCAGCTTCTCTATAGAACTGTCACAAGCTCGGTCAGATGTGCTGCCAGGACATCACCACTGTTTGAAGTTTGTGAGGGAATCCATTAAGGTTCTCCGCTCTCATCTCTTTATTCTTCGCATGAATACGATATCGAGCGACATCCAATCTGAGGCATTATGGACGCTCGTCTATGCAGACGATGAGTTAATTGCTGCCAGCATTCGGGAGGAACTCCAGCAAAAGCGCAGGCTTCGAAAAATTGACTGGAAGAGAGCGGCATGAGTCTCATCATGAAGAAGGCAGAGCACAACGAACGCGAAGAGCAAACGCCCAGTGCAATCTTCATTGATAATATCAAACTTCCGAAGATCTCTGTTTTGTTCCCATACCTCAGCTGACGGTACTCTTGTTGAAGCTGAGTGTCGAGCAAGAGTTGAAGGGATCAAGTGGAGGCAGGTAACAGGAGCCGTCAGGAAGATTCTGCTCAAACTGAAGTCGAAGATATCTTGTACAGTTGTACGGCTTGTGACATTGTGTGGAGCGAGGTGCTTGACCATTTTGAAACACAAGCGGATTCTCCATGCAATGAAAATGAGAATGCTCCGCCATGTGCGGAGGCTCACGCGCCTCGACATGGTTCGAAACGATGATGTGGGGTAGTGGTTCGGAGTAGCATCAATCGCAGCAAAGGCTCTACTACTGTGAGGCTCGACTACTGTTGTACAGTCACGTGCTGAGAAGTGACGGCAATTCAGTCGCAGAATCAGCGATGAATATCACCGTGGATGGGTGTAGATCAAAGACCAGATGAGTAGGTAGGATAGAGAAGGACATGCGATTACTGAAGCTCACGAATTTCAGTGCTACTCATAGAAGAAAATGGCTCAATCACACGAGAAACGCCAACCTCAACCCCTGGGAAGATGGCTAGGAAGAAGAAGAAGCTGATGGACCCGTCATCGCCAGTCACTCCTAACTCTGCGCGGCAATAACCTGTGAATGACTCCAATAGCTGTGAACTATCTCCCCTAATCGACAGAGTGCAAACACTCAAAATGTTTGAAGTTGAAATTATCACTGAGTGTATTACCCGCTCGATGGTGCCCCTACATTCGAAAGTTCGAGTATTCGAGAGTTCGCTCAAGGATTCCTGGACCAAAAATCCAAATATTTGAAATACTTATGCTTCGCAACTGTGCTGCTACATATTAGAGTTCCATATTACTTAAGAAAGGTTTCAATAAAAACCCCATTCCCATTTATTATTTAATCTAATTTGTTCCCGAAAACCTGTGCGTTTCCTTGTATGCATTCACAAGCTGGCAAATTTCAGGCGTCAACGTGCACATCTGGTTGTTATACGACGTTGGTAACGAGAATCTTTCCACTAAAACAAACGTGATCTTCCGGACACTTCAAAACCATCAGCTTTACTGAATTTCTGATTATAACACTCAATATCCTACAACTGCTTTGTTGGAACTTTTTGAAGTATTTTAATTTTGAAGAAATTTTGTCGCAATGGTGGCTTTAGCACATGAGTGCAACTTATGAGCATGTGGTAAGTCGTGTAAACAGAAACAACAGTGAAAAACGAGGTAAAAAGCGGTGTTTTTTTTTAACATCCCAGATGGTTCTTTGAAAAGAAGTGGGAGGTCATTCATGACCATGAAAGTTGAACCACTGCAATCAACATTATTTTTAGCTCATCATTACCTCCACAGTCCTTTCGAAACGAAGGTATCGATGAGGCGGTCGGGAGATGAAGAGGCGGCACAGTGGACTTAGCAGCACACACCAGTTTGACGGGCATTTCTTGTGTATTTAAGTTCCTTTCCAAATATTTACAATCCTTTCTACACCGTACCCCTACGAGGCCACCGTCCCCCACGCTGCCACAACTGGTACATCCGAATCCAGGCATTTTCTCCACTTTCAGCCGCTTCTTTTTTCATCAAACAACCCGTCACCTTAATTCGTTCACATTGATCGGTCACTACGGACCCATCCTCCCTTGATGTACCTGCACACTGGTGTTTTTCACACAGTTCGGTGCTAGGATACCCCTCCATCAATGGAACTGCGTCCTGGCGTTATTTCCGCAGCAGGGCCACTGCGGATCTATCTTCCATCGGTAGACCCGTATCCTAGAATTTCCAAAAATATAGGAAGCCGGCGCTTCTTATTCGATGAGTAGACCGGCATCCTGGCATTTTATACAGAACTAAACACCAGCACACCCTATTCCATCCAGTGGCTATTTCAATCAGACATTCGCTGGATTGGAGCGGCAGCCGAACCAGCCTACGCTTTCAACCCCAGCCTAAACTGACGAATTGCTGCGCTTGCAGCAATTCGTGTGTTCGGGCTGCAGTGGAGCTATTGAAGGGCGCGCAATGCAGCTATACTTGCCTTTAGTGCGCTCGAGTGAATTTCGAGCTCGAGTGACTCACAACGCCGCTGATTGGTCAGCGGCGTTGTGAGGCGGTTCGTGGGAGAAGCCCTATTTTCGCCCTGTATTGAAGCGCCCTTAACGTTAGACACCACAGTCGATAAATTGGATTGACCGGCCACCATTCGTACTCTATTCCAAACGTGACGAAAGTTGAGTATCCATGCAGATAAGGAGAAGCCACTCTCTCCCTGACTGAAATTATTAAAATCCACCGTATGCGCTCGCGTTGAGGAAACCCGGTCCTGTATTCCTCCTAGCTTGGAGACAATGGCTTTTTTTCACTAATTTTCTAGATTGTGCAACAATATTTCAATATCGCTCATTAGTACTCTACCACTTTAGTATGTTATTACTGGTATTTGTTTTGAATCGTTTTGTTTCCACATGTTTTCACTCGTGCGATTCATTTGTGTTCTACCAGTCCAGTTTTTTTTTTCATATTCTGCTTTTTTTTATTTTGACACCTTTGCCACTACTTTCAACACGTTGCTTTCCCTCATATGCTTGTGCCCTTCTTTCGCTCAGTGTCAGTCAGTGTTGGTTATGTGAATACTTCTGAATAACGGCGTTGACGCTGCTTGAGCTTGGTGCTGCTACAAGCACAATGAATGTTTAGAACATTTCATAGGCTTGAATAATGTGGAAACAATTTGACTGCAGCCTCCGCAATGATTCGCAATTGATTTGTAGGATATAAGATATCATTTTTGGCGAATTTTTGACATGAATCTAGTTAATGTCAGTAGTGATACTACAACAATAAGAAAAAAGATCAAACATGGGTCCATGTTCACCATGCATAGGAGATTTTCTACATACACTCATCACCCTTCCAATATCACCACCTGCAAGACACGTCAACGTCATTCAGCAATGCTCGCACTCCAACATTAACAAACTCTCAGTTTAGTGGAAGAAGTGCAAAGTGTTTGAAATAGTTGCAGAGAAGAAAAACAAAATTTCTTGGCAGAACACAAACCAGCCATATAAATGAAATTACACGAAACTAGAACTATTCGGAGTGAAAACAACACGAAACAATGTAAAAGCATACTAGAGTAGTAGAACACTAACGGGAAGTAAGGTTGCAAATAAAGGGGAGGGGAGGGGGGTTGGGTAGGTGTTGGGTGGAAGTAAGTTGTTCATAAAATTCACGAATGTCCTGGTGAAGCGGTGGTAATGGGGGCGGGGGCTTGGTGGGTGCTCGGATAGAGGTAATCTTCACGATTCACGAGAAATTCAGTCAAATTCTTCGATAGGTGGGTTAGAGCAGGTTGAAGCATCCACCTAATTGCGAGGAAAATATGAGAAATACTGTAATCAAACGGGAAACTGCAGAAAAGTCAGGTGCAGAGCAGACCAAGAGGGAATTCAGCTCATTGACGCAAGTTGAAAGCGCGACAAGCGGAGGCAAATGGGACTCCCACCAGCAGCAGCACGGGCGCGGAGTGCAGCAGCTAGGGCACCCAGTGCGCATGCTCGAGAACTCCGCCCACTTTGGGGATTGAAGCGCAGGTGTCATGCCGCTTGAATTGCGCTCCGCCTCGGCTCTTATCCCGCGAATGTCTTAGTTCCACACATTTGAACGCCATCGGTGCCCCCCCCCCTCCCTCCCCCGTATCCTAGCGTTTTTCCCAATTCGTGAACCCATATTACTGCGGTCTCCACACCATAAAATTACTACTGTGAATTCGTATCCCGGTGTTTTACACAAAATTGGGTGCCGGCGTATTCTCTTTCATCAGTGGGCCAGCTTTCTAGCGTTTTCAACAATCCTGGGCGCCATACTGTTTATCTCACTATTGAACCACGATGAATCCATCTTCCATCATTGGGCCCGTATTCTAGTGCTTCCTCATTGTTGGGCACTTGCGTCCATCCTCTATCGGTGGCCCATATCTCAGCGTTTTCAACAATATTGGGCGCCGGTGAAGCCACCCGTCATCGGTCGAACTGTATCACGTCGTTTCGCTCATTATTGGGCCACCTTGGTTCCATCTCAATCGTGAGATTATCAGCATGCCGTTTACCTCAGTACAGGGCCCTGGAACACCCGTCCTCCAACGATGTAGTCTCTTTATAACCTCAAAACTCTCCCCATACCCTTCATAAATCTCGAGATAAATGGGATCAATTAGGAGACGTCCAAAAAGTTAGTATGTGAAAGCAACGTACTTCTCGAAAAGACCGGATTCCATGTTTCCAAAACCGCGTTGGGACCTGAACGAAGTATGCGGCAAGGGTATGCTTCAGGAGAGAAGGTCGGATAGATCCCGCCCCTATTCTGCGGCTGCTTCTCATGAAGTGGCATATGGAAACCGTTCACGCTGTCTATTCTGACACCAATCGCACCCTCTTCCTAAATACACAATCCTGCTGCGTGTACTACACAGCATGAGCACCTTGCAAACACTGTCTTATGCGAGTGCTGCAAGACTGCCAGCGGCGGACATAGGTTCTGCTGCAAAACCCTGATAACGCTTTCTGACTCTCCCGCTTTCATCATTAGCGACTATATCCGTCACTCCGCCTTTTATCATTTTAAGACTGCGGAAATCCCCGCACTGCGGAGCTTTGTTAGAAAGGATATTGAGATGTTTTTGCGTCTTACTTTACTGTACCTTTTTACAGGCTCAACTCATATGTATGCGTCAATAATTTTGCGCTCCCTAGAAGCTTTGAGCTTTATCGGGTTCTCCGTCACTTCGGGGATCCGGATGGGAAATAAAAATGATCCTCTTATATAATTTCCAGAGCGCAAACGAGGTAGGCCGGCACGTGATCGCATTCTTTCATCATGATCCAGCCCATAGATGGTGTTTGAGGATGAGGTGAAACCGACGAGACAGTTGGCAGATGTTTCATCATGAGCTCATACATGTATAATAGAAGGTGGGCCAAAAATAGGGTGGCGACTCCTGTTTTTCTTTTAGAGAAGCTTGTCCTGCCCTGAAGCCAGACTAAGCTGAGAGGTTGTTTCGGGACGTTTTACCAGTACAGTGTTGCAGCGTTTAGGTCACGTCTGGTGCAAGACCGAAGAAACAATATATTTCGCAACCTGCCGTGTGGTTATTCTGTTGTCCAGAACACAATCAATTGGAGAGTAGGTTTTCGAGGCACTCGATATCTAGACTTCTTCTACTATTCACAAAAATACAGAATTCTCAAAAAAGCACTGCGAAATGTAAAGGATCATTTTGGCGACAACTACTTGCGCGCCACGGTTCGCGACTTCACTGGATGTCAAAAGGTCTGGTTTCTAGAAAATCTAGAATATTCCTGGAGGTTGTCTGGAAAATCAAAAAAAATCATATGGCAAAGCTCCAATTGTATTTTTAGCCTACCCTATTATGGAAGTTGAGGTGGGACCCACCTTTCGCTGCTTTCGTTGGTTACAATTATGGATACAGTCGTCGAGGTAATGAAAGCGAGAGACTTAGTGCTTTCAAGATTTTGTAGCGAGACCAGCGTCTTCCGCTCGCAATCACGCGGCTTACGAGTGAGACAGTGTTTACGAGGCATTCAGGCTGCATAATATACGGACCAGGATTGTCACTCCCCGTGCTGGGCGGTTTGTATGTACAAGATCACCGCAGGAGTGTGCGGCTCGTGCCGTGCCGAACCGCAGCGGTGCTGTGCGGCCACAGCTGTGCACGGGGTCCACTCTGGGCTTTCGCAAATACGTCCCTCCCCACGCCCACAACAACACAAACAGCTCATTCTCTTCTCAAGCTCATCTTAGTAATCGCTCTGCATTCCAGTACAGCAGATGTTCAATTGCGATGAGGGACAAGCCGCTCTGTGGCCGCTACTAGGACGGCCGCGGGCTCTGTCGCGCTGCAGAGCTACGCGGTGCGATGTTGTGTCAGATTACGGTAGACTCCGCCACATGGCAGGTGCGACACGAGTGCGATATACGCACATTCTCCGAACTAAGGTAAGTTTGGGAAGGTGCAGTTTGACTCATCAAAACCTCTTTCACGGCATGTTTTGAATGGGTACATGAAAATGCTGAGATGGGAGGATTTCAAAATGTACGTGAGATCGACGAAATCGTTCGGAGGATCGTAGATGTCCTGATTATGTCGTAAAATTCTGTTGAAATCTCAATGAAAATGTATAGAAGTCTGGGATTGGAAAAGAGGAATGTCCGAATCGTAATGTTTCTGAATGTTTAGAAAAGAGATTTAGTCGGATACGGGGGTTGCTATAGGTCAGAGGTTGGCAACAATCCTTGCAGTCCGCTTCAAGACCAAAATAAAAGAGGCTGTGCTTGCCTGTTCCACATGATCTGCTTCCGTTCCTCTGATCACTGCTGAAGCTTTAGGCTGAGATGGACGGATCTTTCAGCACATCCAAATAGCAACACATTACATATGTTCATCAGGTTCGTGAGCGGGTGAGATGTTGATCTACCTAAACAGACAGATAGGCCTATACATTAGCCCATTTGCTGCTCAATGGCATTGCAGGAAAAGCGTTACACTCAACTTGACACAAGCTACTTCCCCGCTCACGACAATCCTCAAACTCGCGGTTTACGTGCTATGTTCAGGACCGCTAGCTCACACTCCACTTCCAATTTTTTGCCAGGGATTGCCCAGGCATTGCAAACAGAGGCGGAAATGCGACACCTACAGGACAACAACATGGCCTAAGTTCTAAGTCTAAGTTCAGCCGCTCTCAAAAATCCTTACTTCATGCTGCACCGCTGCGTCACCTATGCATTATAATTCCTGGTGCAACGTGGATCAGCTGACGGGCGGTGCAGCGTGAGGTAAGGATTTTTGAGACCGACTGTGCTTTAAGCGCAAACGACTGCCTCTATTTGCTTCTTTCATTTTCCATGACGGAAGCAACGGAATGAGATCGGACACGAGCACTGCCGTCTGTAATTGTGACAAACATCTTCACTGATAATATCAGAGCGTATGTATAATAGTATGGAATAGACTTTACGATACACAATCCAACTTATTTAACAAGCGACGTATATCTTGCTATATGATTTTCCTATTATATATAAAGAGTTTATTGTAGAATAAATAATAAATTATATATAAAGAATTGTATTGTGCATGTTTTCTTTTTTATCTTTCGTATGAACATGAGAAATCATGTAATAAATAGTAAATAGTAAATGATACACGGATCTCCCTCATTCGAGGAATCCTAGCCAGTTAGTCGCGATGCTACGTGGTGCGCACCCAGATGGCGAATGAGGGTTAACTGCGGATTAAGCGCGACCTTGCACCTGCCCTAAGGTGAATTCAGGGGATAGACTCCCCGTTTCTGGCAGTGCCGGAACGACTTATGCCTTCTGTCAGCGCATTCGTATGTTCATGCATGCGTGGGTGGTTGTGCTTGCGTATCTGCTGTTTGTATCCTGCACATCTATCCAACCAGAAGCCCTGCATTCATGTGACTGGGAGGTACAGGGAAGGCGGTTATGAGTCGCTTCCAACAAATAAGCCCTGGGCAACGAGGGTGTACCGACTCAATACATCAGGATATTTCGTGAGCTTTATAGCAACTTTATAGCAACAGAATCTCGCCATCCTTCTACGATATCGCCATCGACGTCAGGAGAGGGGTTTGGCAAGGCGACACTGTGTCGCCGAAACTATTCACCGCCACTCTCGAGGACGTCATGTGAAGGTTGGAATGAGACAATATGGGAGTGCGAGTTGACGGCCGGCTGCTACACCATCTTCGCTTTGCTGATGACATTGTACTTATAAAACCTAATATCAGTCAAGCGGAACGTATGCTAGCCGACTTCGACAAAGCGTGTGGAGAGATTGGTTTCCAACCGAATCCGACAAAGACGATGTTCATGGAGAACGGATGGGACTAGTATGCCTCATTCTCGCTCCACGGGACGACCATCTCCGAATGCTCCAGCTACGTATGTCTAGGTCGGGAAGTCAATATGATGAACGACCTCGCTCCAGAGCTGGGCAGGAGGAAGCGGGCGGCCTGGGGAGCCTACAAGAGCATCGAGGACATAGTGAAGAAGACGAACAACATCAGGCTCCGTGCTCACCTCTTCAACACCACGGTTCTCCCTGCTTTGACTTACGGCTGAAAACCTGGGCGTTATGTAAGCAGGATGAGAATGCGGTCAGCGTCATCGAACGCTCCACCGAGAGGGTGATGCTAGGACTGACCCGCCTCACGCAAGTGAGGGCGGGAATACGGAGTTCGTCAACAGTCGAAGATCAGGGACGCTGTCGTTTACGACAAGTTGAGTGAAGCTGTATTTGTACTGCGTCGGATTTCGGCCCGATCGGATAACAAAAGATGCGTATCGATCCTCATCGGAATCCGACCGCTGAGGATCAATGCGCAGCCTTTGTTATGCGACCGGATAGGATTCTGTCACGCCATAAATACAGCATAAGATCAGATGTGCCGGATGTCTCGACTTATGTGACGGATGATGGCGCTTTAGACTCTTGGACTTACAAGGGAAGTGCACCAGGCTAACCCCGGGGATCGGAACGGAACATCCACTTTCGGATGCATTGTCTAAGATGATGTTAATATATGTATATCATTTTTGCGCAATGCTCCTGATGCGCTCAGGAGAGCGCGTCAAGAATTTTGCTATTGCACTGCCACGGAAGTCCATGTAGTTCTGGATTTTATGGAGCATTGATCACCAAAACCTACTGTGGTTACCGTGATTAGTTGCCCTGTTTACATGGAGGGTTTTGAGACACGTTTTAGAAAAATATGGTTTAGCCTGGTCATGTAATCTTGAGCTAGGTATGGCTTCAGTGGCTCGGTGGGCGAGTGGCAACGCATTAGGCTACAAGGCATATGGTCGGGGGTTCGGACCCCGCTAGTGTAATTCCTTTTGCATTTTTAAACTTCAAGCTTTTGACCATGTTTGAAGTAGTTATTATTATTACAACGCACCAGATTTGTGCAGTACTGCACAAACTACGAAGTAACTCCACTATGTGAAACGTAGTTCCATGTTAGCCAGGGAACGTTTCGACTTGATGTTTTTGTAACGTGATCTCTTTTTTTGATGGGATCCTTTTTCGTTTGATTTTCTAAACACTGCTAGTCCTATTTCATTGGCGGGATCCGAAATTTTGATCTTCTGCCAAATAGACCGAGGCGTCACCCATTCGAACACCTTGTCGCGGCTGCCATGCTTGCAGCTAGGATTTACGGGCTCATGACCAGACAAAACAAACTTGTACAAAAATGCGTTTCCAAGCGTTCCATTGTCTATAGGATGGCTATTCACAGTAACCACGGTTGGTTTGCGTGGTCAAAGTTTCATGAATCCCATCCAGGACTCCTATGGTAGGGCAATAAGTAGAAAAATTGGCACTATTCAACCCTCACGGATCCAAATTTTTCAAAAGAAAATTTTGACTCAAACTTTGCATACGGGGGTATTTGAGGTGCTGAACCCGAATATCGTATCCACTTTGTACCACATCCTCAGTTTTGTAGGGTTACGATAGGTGTACTACCGCATACTACCGCACGCTACAGTACTACTACAGTAACCCTACAAAAGTGTGGTTGCGGTACAAAACGGATACGAAACGGATATTCGTGTTCAGCACCTCAAGCAACCCCCGTATTCAAAGTTTCAGTCAAAAATATTTCCTTGGAGATCTTGGGTTCATTAAAATTGGAGGCTGCCAAAACATCTTTGACGGGCTCTCCTGAGCGCATCAGGAGCATTGGACAAAGTTGATATACATACATTAACATTATCTTGGACAGGGCTTCAAAAAATGTATCTTTTGATCCGATCTCCGGAGTTAGTGCACTTCCCTTGAAAGACCGTCCGAATGTGCAATATACGGTGGTTCACTGGATAAGATACTTATTACTGTACAAGTGAGATAGTGGGAGAAGAAGGAAGTGAGTGCCTGTTACGGCTTACAGCATCATTCCGACCAATGAATACTATCTCGAGCACTAGACGGATCAGTCCCGCCCCCTCCACAGGAAGTCTGCTATGAGTTATGAGAAAGAGTACAATATGGATCATCGAATCTTTGATGGTACCTCATACCGATGGATCCTACTGTACCCAGCGAAGTGCGTAATTAGGAGCGATGCTAGGAACTCTCCAGTTTTCATTTCGATTCTCATAGACACATAAAGTAGGCGTCAATGGCGGTGACCCGTCTGCGGCCTCAAAAAGCACGTAGCGCAACCGTGCCGCTCACGGTAGAATCGTCGCCGCGGATGTGAATCTGGGTTTGCTCGATAATTGTTCATCACATTTGATGGCAACTAATAAGAAAACTAATTGTCTACCAAGAAAATCGCATAATTTGATAATTTTATGTCTCGGAGAGCGACCGCGCCGCTCTCCGAGACATCAAATTATTCCTGCTAGAGCGGCGCGGTCGCGCCGCGCGCTTTGCGAGGCCGCAGACGGGTCACCGCCATTGACGTCCACCGTATATGCTTTGAGGTTTTGTAGAAAACGCCGATTCTGCGAAAACATAACCTTCGAGTTCCGACAAAATGCGGAACTGCGCTGATGAAGACTGTAAACTCTCTTCATTAGAGACAACCTTCAGCCATCATGTTCTCTCTTTCCCCTTCAATTCAACCACTTCAAACTTAGTAGCATATTAGGGAACGCAAAATCCTGCATCCTCTCGACACTTTCCGGTGATGAGTCACCCGTCCGTAAGCAGTTTTGCAACCCTTGGCTAGCGCTTTATTATGTAAGGGATCAGGTCTGCAATCGCGCTTCTGAAGCCTACCGAATGACCAGCGATGTGATCAGTATCCCAATTTCTTCATACACGAAACATTCCCATGATCCGCGCTCTGCCGGAGAGGAACGTCCGTACAATGTTTCGTAACGGCGTTCAGCAGAAACAAGAACAGATCTGAGATTCAAAAGAAGGAGATATCCTGTACAGAAGAACAGAAATGGCTTCTTTTCGCGATAGCATTAAGTAGAAATGGGAACGGATTAGAGACTGCAGTCGTCAACTTTGTATTACGAGGCATATATCCCCTCTCGAAATGCCCCGGACATCTGGTAACATTCCCATGTGAGATCGAACAACTCGTTGCGATAGCGCTTGCTCATTTCTGCCTAAAAGATGTCACGTTGCAGGTTGATTGGCACTCTGGCGTGGTGGAGAAGAAAATTCTATCTAATTTAATAGTGTGTTAGACAGAAAAGCTTCATTGAACGACTTGGTGTTGAAGGAGGCCGCTGGTTTTCAATGTAAAATATAATGCTGCAATATGGAATCCTTTGACGTTAATGCCCTCTATACTAACGTATCTAATGAAGCTGCAATGCAAGCGGTTTCAGAACTTCTGTTTGAAAATGAAAGGAACATCAACCTACACGGGCTATCAACCTCACAGGTTATGGTTCTTCTGAGAGCGTGCTTAGAATGTAATGTGTTTAAGTGGTCGGGCAACTACCTCGCGCAAATTAGAGATTTGGCCATGGGTCAGAGGTTAGCCCCCACTCTCGCTATTGCTTTTATGGCCGGGGTTGAAGCACCAGTATTAGAGTGTCGTCCTTTACTCTAAAATCCCAGTTCTACATGGGATCTGCATCAGATCTGCATGGGATTGATAAGTGCATCCGTGGTTTATAACCGATGCAGATCCCATGCAGAACTGATGCAGATTCCACGCAAAACCGACGCAGATCCCACGCAAAACTGATGCAAATCCAGGACCAAGGAAACTCGGTTCTGCATGGGATTTGCATCGGTTCTGCATGAGTTTCAGTTTTCGATGGTTATCGATCGCTTCCTAGTTTTCTATCGAATTTTTACGGATACCTCATGTGTTGCTGCACATATCTTTTCACAAACAAATTTCTAGAACATAATATTCCTAGCAAAGACGACGTGAAAAAACACACAACATACGTTACACAATATATTCACAGCATTTACAGAATTCATCAGGAAATAGGTAGTTCTCTGGAGAATTCAGAGCAGAACAATTTTTCCTGGTTTGAATAAAACGATTAGCACTTTAATTCTGTATAAAACTTGATTATTCCCATAAAATGTTTTATTTAGGCTGAAGACCTGGTTATTGTGGTAATGGCTTGGAGGGAGTGTGTCACCTCGTATTCGTGTCCGAGTTATTAGGTCATCAATTATGAAATGTCTGATTTTTAATGAGACAGTTTCGGGTAATGTTTCTCCAACAAGATGGGGTACGAGCGATCCAAATATGCCCCTATGTTACCGGCACAGCCTTGCCATCTCACCGGTAGCATGGTTTCGCTAACGGCTTGGAAGCCTGGGAAGCAGGTGGCAATAACTTGGCGAAGGGCATTTCCAACATCATGTTGAATATGGAGAATTCTCTCTACCAAGAAGTGGACTAATACATGAGAGAAGTTGTGATCAAGTAGAGGAAGGTTTGACCAGTGCAACGAATGGCAGGTGGATTTCCCTCCTTTCTCCCCTGGTTTACGCAGCGCAGTTTTGCAAAAAATGGTCAAAAAATAGCACCAATTTTTGGGGATCAAACTGTGAGAAATTCGTTCATTGAGCCGCTTTACCTTTTCGTATTGCGTTGAACACCTGAATAATACAGGGTTACGAACGCCAAACCTTGCTGCATATACAGGCATACTGTGGCTCCTATCCGCTCAAGCCACAGCTTCCAACGCATCATAATCCAGATTCATCACAACGCTCACTTTGCAGGTTTATGACACCAGGAAGAAATTTCTCAAAACATCGGTGTCCCATTCCTTTATTAATCACTCCCTTTCCAAACATTTCTAGGGTATTTCGAGTTGTCCTTACTTTACAGGCTCCGTGATGGAACCCATATTCCGAAATGATACGATTTTTTGTCCTTGAGTAGTTTCACAAAAGTTCCTCTCAAACAATAGTTTTAAAGTTCGTCAGAAATTAAATAGGTGATTTCGAGAAAGGGAGAATGTACCTTCATAATGGAAAGAAGGATGAGAGTGGACCTAAAGAAACCCCGAAGATACCAGCTGTCAAACTGATCTCTCAAAAAATCACACATTTCATACTTGACGACCTAATATTAAAAGCAGCACCCACGGAAATGTTAATGCCCGAGGTTTTTATTGTTTTAAAAATTTACAGTCGTTCCATCAAATATATGGAATTTGCACACCTGTAGACTTCAGCATTTCCAACATATACAAAGAGATTAAAACTTCAGCACTCTCAGACCTACAAAAATGGGGTCTCGGTAAAAATGGACACGGTATTCATGTTAAACACCTCAAACAACTCCCTCTATCGCCCAAACTTCATGTGTTTCATGAGCGGTTTTCATGGAAAATACGATGGTTCAACTTCATGCGCGGTTTTCATGGAAAATACGATGTATTTTCCATGAAAACCGCGCCATGCATATTCTCAATGGAAGGAAGGAGGTGCGACTGCAGCAAGCCTGTAAACGGGTGCGCCTGGGCTGCGTAAGCGAAACGATTCGTCCTGTTTTTCATCATAAAGAGGTACGCTTGTCAAACGCATGCATGAAGTATAAATTGCCTCTACCTCAACGTAACGAAAATGAAATCGTGGTTTGTTCACCCTGCAAAATCAGAAACATCCCTCACCTGCCGAAGTCCTCTTCTCCCTCCTAGTTTTGCACTGGGTAACAAAGCGGCAATTTTGACGCGCTGCAAGAATGAACAACACCCACCCAACACCACGGGTGTGCGACGGACGACAGCTGGTTGAAAATCAAGGAATATGACTGTCCGTAGCCGACCAATACTGCGACAAGCTCAGCGATGTATTGATTCCAGTTTTTCATGGGATATATGCGGGTTTTCACATGTTGCAACGTGTTCTTTGGTCAGTCCAAGTTCCAACCTGTGAAAATCCCATGCAGAACCGATGCAATTCCGCAGCCCACAGAATCCCACGGACATCCCATGCAAAACTGATGCATTTGCCGCCACGGCGAGAATCGATGCAAAACTGAGTTTCTGGGGTTCCTGAGTCTATTCCCGTTACATAGATCACTGCTTTATCATCTGTGCTACTCAGGCAGAGATTGATAAATGCTTTGAGCTGCTCAACGAGCAATCTGAGCACATAAGGCTTACTAGATAGGGGCCCACTGGGGAGTGGCTACCATTTTTAAACGTTCAAATTAAAATTTCCGAGGGCACTCACCAAACAAAATGGTATGGCAAGGCCAGCAATAAGAATATACTCGTACAGCTTCCGCTCTGCGCATCCTCGCAAAACTAAGAAAGCTGTTATTGAAAACATGTTCCTCACAGCTTCGCAGGTTTGTAGTGGTCCGGAGGAAAAAGGAGAGTCCCTAGCCCTGGCGCGGAAAATAGCTACATCCAATGGATATGGTGATCGTGCGGCTCAGAACCGATTGCGGCGGAAAATACACTCTAGAGAAACCGAGCTGCTCACTGCAGACAAAATACCGTTCTGCATTCCCTTCATCTCCGATGAAGTTAGCGCTGCCATCCGGCAGTGTCTGAGAAGATCAAGTCGAGACAGTATAGTATCGGTTGTAGAAATACCACCGAGCAATTTAAAGCGCATTCTCGTTCGCAACAGAAAGTATGACCGCGCTTACACGGTGCCAGACTGCAGCATCTGTCCAACTGGCCGTACGGGGGACTGCATGAGCTCAGGTGTCATCTACCTGATCTCCTGTATGGATTACGGTGACGAGTACAAGGGTGAGACGGCGCGTCCTCTTCGAGTTCGCATCAAGGAGCATTTAGATGGTAGGGATAGATCACGTCCATCCACTCCTCTAGGTACACACAGGTTGCAGGAACACGCAGGAGAAAGTTTTGAAGTTAGTGTAAAGATCTTGGCGCATGAGTCTCAAACATCCGCCCGCAAGACTTTAGAAGCATTTTGGATTCATGCAAAAAGTCCTGAAATGAATCGAAGGAAGAGGGCCTTTCGATCACGCGGGAGATCGCGCCTTACCTGGGTCAGTTATTCTGATATGGGAAGGCGTCTTCAGTCATCCGCCTTCGTGACCATAAGCGGTCTCTCCTGCTTCTAAAATTCCATCGGCGCACTCAAAAGGTGAGTTTTTGGCCACGCAGATTAGCCAGTGGTCAAAAATTACCCGTTGAATTTTTTCTAATTAGCTCAGGAGACGTTTGGTCGGATAGGTTACACCTCGTATCGCCCATTTCAGGCTCTGAAGAAGGCGATTTGCCGAAACGTTAGCCAATAAATCAATTATCAACCTCGTGTGTGGCTTACCAAGAAGTCAAGACAGGATGAAATATAATACATGCAACGCTGAGAGTTCAATCGTTCGCTATTGCCATAGTGGTGACATACAACGTGGTAGCGACGAAGATTAGAATTTACTGATGTGGTATGGGTCCGCTTGCATACAATACTTGATTTAAGGCAGCGAGTCCACTGCTAAAGCAGCCTGGTTGCAGGTGAACTCGCATTTCGAAACCGAACTGTGAACTCGCCATGACGCTTAGCTTACTGTCAGTATGAAACGTCGGAGACACTGGCAGCGAAAGAGTGTGCGGGACGCAGACGATGACCTCATCGTTTAGCGAAAAAGTTCTCGAGAGGACTTTTTGCTCACTGTTCGAGTTCATCGTTTTAGCCAGTTGAGCGTACACTGGCTCCTTCCCGGTGAAGACGCAGTCCTGGACATATCCAACTGATCGATGTTCCACCGTTCCGGTCACCAAGACCTCCCTCCAGAGATTCTCGATGGCACCGATTTCGTAGGGGGTAATCTTACCTCACCTCACACGCTCCCAGATAAAATTCCACATATTTTATGGGCAAGGAAATGTATTATTGAGCTTAACGTATCAAAGTTAAGTTATGACGCGATTCACTGACCGTCTGGGATATGAGGGCCACATAAATTCCGTTAATCGTGGAGTCAGTAGTGCAGCGGTTTGTCGGTACACTATGAAGACACCGAGTACTTGATGGTTGAGGATTCGGAACCCTTGATGGGTAGAAGGTTTTGCTAAAGCCTCATCATCCGAGCGTCAAGGTTGCAGTTAGCCCGTAGCTTCTTCACGGTTGCAAACCAGAGCTGACTGTTAACTACGACCTCCAACTCATCGTTTCGTCGTCGTTTCAATAGTTTTACTATCACCACTGATGTATGACGGGTATGCTGGTTACTGTTGCGGATAGGGCAGGCTTACATGAAAGGCGCGGCTACTGCTTAGATCCACCACACAAAACAGTCCTAGAGGAGTTGGAATTCAAGCACAGAAGGCTCATGCCTTTTGAGAGCAAGTTCATAAAATATGTGTGAATATGCCTAAAAATTAGACTTCAACATATAATATCGCTTCTGATTACAAAACTGAAATTTTGCGCACTCGTCATACTGTCATACTTCCAACGTCCCTCAGGACTAGATATTGCTATGCCATAGAAGTGCAGCTGGTAGCGAGAGAACCCACCCAAGGCTTCCGCTGGTGTGGTATGGGTACCCTGCAGTGGTGAACGCAGAGGGTGCGCCTCTCACCCCCTCCCCCCTACCCCCTGGAATAGGTCGCAAAATTTTTGAAATTACTGTACAATTTACTATACAATTCAACGAGAAATCTTGTATTACATTATTTTTATTTGTTTATTTATTATTATTATATTATTCATTATTTTTTCAAATAATTTAAACTGAATGTTCATCGTTATAATTAATATTTTGCGGCGGAGACTCCACTTTTTCCCGTTCCCTCCCTCCCACCCACTTTCTGCGTCTGCCACCGATACCCTTTTATAAACTAGTGTGGTTGTGGGGAGACTCCACCTTAAGACTTAACCGAGTTGGTCTGCGTTGGTTTGCATCCACTTGTAAGCGATATACAATGCCGTTTAACAGCTCTGTATTTTCATGTTGGCAGGAAATGGTTTGACAATGAGAGAGATGTCGAATTTAAAGATGTTGAATCAGAAGAAACAATTAAACTGCATTGTCTTTTATTATATCTAGCTACGGGCCGCTAGAAAATGGGGTGGGGCAGCCACTTGAAGTAAGTGCAAAGTATTAACACTTTTGAAGTATTCAGAAGATTAGAAAACAAGCGAAAATCATTAATTGTGCCCAGATACAAAATCCTACTCATGAAATCCGTATATTCTGAAATTCTGTCAGCCCGGCTAACATCGGACATCCAATCTTGATAACAGCCCTGGTCGAAAATTCTTCATCACATATCGTTACGTGAATTTATTCTCTGGTGTAATTTCATTTCCCCTTCCTTTGCTAAAGCATTTCTTTATCATATCTTCACCTTTATCTTTATTCTTTTTCTTTGTAGATCTTTACCACACTGCTGAGCTGAAGTGCTTCCGTACTCCTGCGACAATTCCTGGCCTCTTCTATGCTATTGAGCATGGGCGCACCCTCCTTTTCCAATTTTTTTTCCACAACTATAAGCGCTGATTCACCTTGCTCTGCCATCGGATCCATATCCTTGGGTTTTCCAGAATACTGGCGCTAAGGCACTTTCTGCATCGGTGGACAAATATCCTTGGCATGCTCCACACTCCTGCCCGCCAGAATAACCCTCCTCGACTGGTGATCTCGTATCTGTTCGTTCTCCGCAGTACTGTTAGCGCCCCCTTCTCATCCGGGGACTGATATCTTGTCGTTTTTAGCACTAATGAGACTCTACACACCATCGGTGCACCCCCCCCCCCC
>JARK01001464.1:538188-564705 GCA_000688135.1 Ancylostoma ceylanicum
CCCCCCCACCCTTCACGAACGTCGAGGGCAATAGAGGAAGGTTAGGAAGGATTCAGGAAAGGTGGTGGTGTCCAAGTTGAACGGCAGCTTAGACACCACCGCTAGTCAGCGGCCTTGGGGGGAAGAACCCCTCCCGCGGCCACCTATGCCACCTGTGGGGATGGGGATGACTTGCACCGTGTGTGAGTCGCTCGGCAGGGCCGCCACCGGGCATGTGTGGGCCGCACAGCACCGCCGCTGTCGGGCATCTCTGGGCCAAACAGCACCACCACGACTTGGCAGCTATGAGCCGCATAGCACCGCATAGCGATAATTCTGCTTCGTACATTATACAGCCCACGAGCTCGTAAACACTATCGCACTCGTAGGCCGCGGGTCAGCCAGCGGAGGACGCTGGTCCCGCTGCGAAATCCTGAAAGCACTGTATAAGTCTCTTGCTTTCATTATTGGCGACTGTATCCATCATTATCATGAACAATGAAACAAGCGAAAGGTGGGTCCCAACGCGACTTCCACTGCATCTATGCAATTATGTTGAAACATCGGCCGGCCGTCTCGTCAGCTTCGCCTCATCCATGAACAGTGTCTATGAGCTGAGCACATGATGGGAGGATGCGATCACGTGCCGGCTCCTCACGTCTGCGCTCCAGAAAATGTTGCTGCACTACCAGGATTCATATAGGAGGATGTATATTGGTGGGCCCTCATCGAGCGTACTCGGTCCGTAGTAAAGTGTCGAGGGCGATCATCGCACACTATCTTGATAGCGATGATCGCATCTCGCGTAGGAGAGGATCGTGGCGGCCAGCGCCATGGTGAATCGATGGTGTGCGATTCCTGGCCGTCCGTACCGCACCGTTCGAAACATGCGTAACCCACATAATTCCATGTCGTTTTAACCTGTGAGACGGTGAAAACCAGAGCGATTAACAGGCTAGGACGTGTTTTACTTGTCAAAGACAGCTCCGTGCTTTTGCGTGGAACCACCACATTTTTCAAATGGATCCACCACATTTCTCAAATTTCAGCTTTTAGGTGTTTTGAAATGTCTGTATTTCTCATTGATCGCTTTAGTTTGCACGCTCATGGTTCTCGTCAATTCTGTATCAGTTATAGTAGGAATCCCACATTGTGTTGATGGACGAAGTGAACCACTGAAAACCAGCTCCTTCGGTTGTTCCGGATAAGTTCGGCCTGATCAGACGTATGCATCCATTTGCGAAAGATTTTCTATGGAGATCGCTCAACGCAGCAAGAAATTCTCAATGAAAAGAACGCGCGGTCGTCGCAAGGCCGTAAACGCGTGCAACTGAGCTCCGACTGCTATGCGACTACCCCTAATTTTCATCATATAGATGCTGTAGGGAAAGCGCGAAATAACTAGGCGCCACCGTAACCTCCGTCCCCGCCATTCGTTGCTTTAGGGAAAAAAGCCCCGCCCTAAGAGGTATAAAAGGGGCTAAGCCCTCGTGTTCTGGTCGCGCTGCTTCCTGCTTCTCCCCCCCCCCTTGATAGCTTCTCTCTTCCTTCTTATCTATTGTCGAATTCGTTGGGGCAGGAGGGGTCTCCCTCCTGCCCCAACGAATTCGACAATAGGAGGGGTCTAACAATAATAGAATCAAATAAAGGCCTAACAAGTGGCCACCTTGGGGCAGGAGGGGTCTCCCTCCTGCCCCATGGTGGCCACTTGTTAGGCCTTTATTTGATTCTATAGTGCTACGTTTACTCCAAGCTCCTGTGTTGTAATGTTACGTAAAAGATAAATTCATCTGCACTAAGTCTACTATAAACCGGCGGTAATAGAGAAAAGAGTTAGGAAGAGGTGCGTGTCAGGAAAGGAAAGGTGCTGCATCGACGAAATTACCGAAAGGTCCAGTGGTACCCCGTTCATTTGGGATTTTCACAGGCGGCGTAGAATATTTTCCAAGCTTCTTTGTTCTACCAACCAGTGGGAAGAAGGAACAGTCCAGGTCCAAAGAGAGAGATCACCCCACGAACATTATCATTTAACAATGCACGCGCATCAGTCACACGCACCCAGTACAAATTGCCCTTTTGCGATTCAACAGCAGATTTGGTTGAGGACTACTTAGTTGGTTATGGAGCCAAACTGGTAGATCCTCTGCTATTGCAGCTGCAATTGCTTCCTCTTCACACGTGTCTGATGTAAAGCCTTTGTAGGAGTGCCCGAGAGGCGCGAGGATTTCGCCAACCCTGCTGAATCTCAACCCCTCCTCCACCCCACGATTGAACGAGCGAAAAACCGAGATGACTCAGTTCGCCAGATAAGGTGTATTCTGTGCTATTCGCGCTCGTGAGTTCACGTAACTTCACATCATCACCACACAGCGAAGAAGATGCTCCGAATACTTCACTCGGCGTCTCTTCGCTATCCAGTGATTAAAACATGGCGATCATCGCCCTCCATAGCGAGTAGATCAGCGGCTCGCACGTGCATTTTCCCAGCACTGCCGCGTATGGTGACGGTCTCCCAGTTCACAGTGCTGGGAGATCGTCGCACGTGCGATCATCGCCTCTTCGACGACGAGATGTGCAGGCACACTATCTTGCCGTCATGGCATTCTACTACGGGCCTTGCTTAGCAAACAAAGAAGTCGCTTGGATAAGCGCTAAGAAATTGTCGCCCCATTCCTCTCATTCCGCTTGACCACAACTCGCTCGGCAGCAAAACTCAATGTATTGCTTAAGGTCCATACGCCAACCTAGAAGAACAACATCAACTTGTCAGTAGAATTATTAATTATTATGCAATGAAAATTATTACTAGTTGGTGTAATTAATGTGGTAGCGGAGAGAGCTCTGATAGAGGTACACCTATGCACGCTATTTAGTCATGGAGAGTAGATTGCAAAAAATGCAAAAAGTATACTTGAACTCAAACGTAACATCGTGACCAGATAATTACGAAAAAACAGGTAAAGAATGAATTTGAACATGAAATTCAGGGATTTTCTCCTTTCCAATTACTTATGCGTGGATGAAGTGCCTAGCCAGAAATTGTTGGGTTGTTCGGGAAGGGCATCAATGATCCTTTCTGTTCTGAGTATCGTTCACCTTATTGCATTCTATGCACCTACTCTGGATTGTTTTTTTCACCATGGAACTGTGGATTCTGTCCCGAAGTAGACGGTCAGTCTTGGCCTCACATTTTCCAGATTCATAAAACCCTGTCCTCGCAGATGAGTTTGAGTCGCCGGGAAAGTCAGAAATTGAGAGGAGTAAGGTCGGGAGAATACGGTGAACGTGGCACCATAGTTAATAAGAGTTTCTATAAGTGGCTTCAGCTTTTGCCGTGCGGAACAGTAACTCCTACCCTGGGATTCCACTCTTCATTGTCTTTTTCTGGACGACTGCGAGAGCGCGGCGCTGCTATGTGAAGTCACAGACTATGATTATTTACCATCCATACAGCAAGCCGCAATAGAACATCCTCACCAGGGATGAGCGGAAGTCAGATTCGAAAAATCGGAACTCGGAAGTCGGAAGCTCCAAAAAAGACCGGAATATAGGAAGTTTCGGAAGTCGGAAGTCGGAACTCCCCTCATTCCCGATCCTCACGTGTCGCACTAACAGGGAAGCAGGGCCAGAGCTCTGTTTGCTGCTTTCCGAAATCAAACAACATCCTTTTGCGTTTATGATGAAAGAGATGAAAATGAAAAGCCGCTACAATACTCATTGAGATGTCTCGCAAACACAACACGCCTCTCACACCCTCGAATCCGACTAAGCCTTTGACTCGATTGCGGCAGGAGCAATCTTGAGGATACCTGCCCACTCAATACATGAAAGTTCCCTGAATGGGTGGCTGTATAACAAAATCATTCAGAATGTTAGCCGACCGCTACCGTCAAAGCCCTACGATGGTGCAGTTCTTTCGGCGACACGGCGACAATACATCCCCAAAACTGTTTACCGCTGCATTGAAATGCTCAATGAAATCATTCAATTAGCACGAAATTGGGATTGGGACAAAATGAGTAATGAGACGAGGTGGAGGAAAGTTCAAATCGCCGTGAAAAAAAAAAGAAATTGAAAAAAAAAATCACCATTCATTGCTCACTCAATAAATGCTGGTAATGCGCAAGTTCCACGGATCTTCCTTATGGAGGGATCACAGCCGGTTAGTCGCGAGGCCACGTGGCGCGACGGTGGCGGATAGGAGGCTAATCGCGGACCAGACGCGACCTTGCACCCGCCCTGAGACGCGGGTAGATTCAGGGGATGGACTCCATCGCTCCATCGTCCACTCCCAGGGAGCCAGCCCGGCTAACTCTCCGATGAAACCCTACCCCAGCCCGCACAGGGGAATAGAGCACAGCAAGCTATTCCATGTGGGTTTCATTCTTCAAGCTACACACAGTGATAAAGAGTGTTCCCCTTATCTCGGAAGTGTCACTGGTACGGCAGCGTCAGTGAGGACGAGATTCGAGGGGCTATCTAGGCTGCCTTAAACGAGAAGGACTATGATGACGATATGAAGGACTATGATGTACCTTCAACGCACAGACGCTTGCATCGGAGGCTTCCATCGAGGATCTGATGTTGCAGGCCAGGAAGATCAGGTACGACGTCATCGGACTGACCGAGACGTGGAAACACCGGCCGCTGAACGCCACCTTCGATACTGGAGAAGAACTGTTCCTTGGAACCTGCGATAGTAGAGGAGTTGGTGGTGTCGGTGTACTCGTCAACACGAACTTGGCCATGAACATCGATTCTTTCGAACAACTAACGACCCGAATCGGACGTTTGCGACTGAGGAGGAGATGTGGATCAATGCCGGCCCTGACAGTCTTCGTCGCCTACGCTCCAACATCCAGCTACGATGAAGACGAGATCGGAGCCTTCTATATGAACTTGGAGAAGTTCTACAGCGAAGACCACACATTATATAAGGTCATCGTTGACGAGTTCATCGCCAAGATTAGCCCTAGAAGAACGCCTGAGGAACTTCACATCGGTACCCACGGCCTACAGGGGAAGGAACAGGGAGAGAGGCTCTCCGAGTTCATAATGACGACGAGGACCATCCATGGTAACTCACAATTCCAGAAGCCAACTTCACTACGATGGACGTGGGAGTCACCCGGTGGGAGTACCGTAATGAAATTGACCATATCATCGTCAACCGAAGGTATTGCCTGACCGACGTTGGTGCTGTACCGAAGTTCTACACCGGATCGGACCATCGTCTCCCTCGCGCAAGATTCTCCTTTTCGTGCAAAAGAGAGAAAGCCGCGAAGTATCAGAAGAGGAGTCCCAAACCAACCATCAACTGGGATTTCTTCACTACGCTAGCCGGCTTTTGTGAAGATACTGTTGTCGACAACATTGATGAAGAATACGAGCGGCTCATAAAGCATCTCTGTGATAGTGCGAAGAGAGCCGAGAATTGGAGAACCACCAAGAGACGACTGTCTCATGAGACCCTCGAGCTGATACGCCAGCGTGGAGCAGCGAGAGCCGCAGGCAACCATCAGCTTACGTCCGAGCTCGCAAAACGGTGCAGAGAAGCGATAAGGGAAGATCTCAAAGAAAGACGAGCAGCACTGTTGGCCGAAGCCGCAGAGGCAGGGAGAAGCATCCACAACACCCGCCGAGACTTCGCCAACCGCAAGCCCAAGATGACAGCCCTCCGACGCCCAGACGGAACGATCACATCATCTAGAAGGGTAATGGAGAAGGTCATCTACGACTGCCACCTCTGTTCACCTCCCTCCATCCCATCTCAGGGAGGATGGATATGTCATCCCGTCGGTTCTCCCTTGCGAAGTCCGACATGCCATCAAGTCTGTGAAGAATCGTACAGCACCCGGTCCTGACAGGGTGAACACACTTGCTAGACTCTTCACACGGTACCTGTCGGAATGCAAGGTATCTAGCCAATGGAAGACCAGCAGGACCGTGCTGCTGTACAGGAAGGGAGACCCGCAGGACATTGGCAATTATCGTCCGTAGTCCAAACTCTTCACGCGAATGATCCTCAACAGGATTGAACGAACACTAGATGAAGGACAGCCATGCGAGCAAGAAGGGTTTTGGAAAGGAATCAGTACGATCGACCATATACACACCGTTATCATTGAAGTGTCATGAGAGTACAAGATGCCTCTCTGTCTCACGTTCATCGATTTGGGGGAAGCCTTCGACACCGTTGAGACAGAAGCAGTCTTGGAAGCATTGGCAACCATGGTGTACCGACTCAATATATCCGGATATTTCGTGATCTCTATAGCAGACCGGAATCTCGCCATTCTACGACGACATCACCATCGACGTCAAGAGAGGGGTTCGACAAGGCGACACTGTGTCGCCGAAGCTATTCACCGCCACCCTCGAGGACATCATGTGAAGGTTAGAATGAGACAATATGGGAGTGCGAGTTGAAGGCCGGCTGGTACATCATCTTTGCTCCGCTGCTGACCCGGCTGCTACATCATCTTCGCTCCGCTGCTGACATCGTCCTTATAACACCTAGCATCAGTCAAGCGGAGCATCTGCTGGCCGACTTCGACGGCGCGTGTGGAAAGATCGGTCTCCAACTGAATCTTACGAAGACGATGCTCATGAGAAACGGATGGGCCCAGGATGCCTCATTTTCGCTCAACGGAACGACCACCTCCGAATGCTCCAGCTACGTATATCTAGGTCGAGAAGTCAACAACAGTAACATTGTATTAAATAGTGATTAATTTTGGCTTGTACTGATTAATACTGACTTCTACTCGCAGTTCTATGACATTTTTTGACGCTTGTCTTGAACAGCGTAATAAATGTAATGTAATGTAATGTAACAAGATGAACGACCTCGCTGCAGAGCTGGGCAGGAGGAAGCGAGCGGCCTGGGGAGCCTACAAGAGCATCGAAGACCTAGTGAAAAAGACGAACAACATCAGGCTCCGTGCCCACCTCTTCAACACCACGGTTCTCCCTGCTTTGACTTACGCCTGAAAACCTGAGCGTTACGTAAGCAGGATGAGAATGCGGTCAGCGTCATCGAACGCTCCATCGAGAGGGTGATGCTAGGACTGACCCGCCACACGCAAGTGAGATCGAGAATACAGGGTTCATCAACAGTCGGAGATCAGGGACGCTGCCGTGTACGCCAAGTTGAGGAAGATTAGGTGGGCCGGACACGTGATGCGCCGAAACGACCACCGTTGGACGAGAGCCGTCAGCGACTGGACTCCGCGNCTGGGCGTTACGTAAGCAGGATGAGAATGCGGTCAGCGTCATCGAACGCTCCATTGAGAGGATGATGCTAGGAATGACCCGCCTCACGCAAGTGAGGGCAGGAATACGGAGTTCCACCCTTCGTCAACAGTCGGAGATCAGGGACGCTGCCGTGTACGCCAAGTTGAGGAAGATTAGGTGGGCCGGACACGTGATGCGCCGAAACGACCACCGTTGGACGAGAGCCGTCAGCGACTGGACTCCGCGAAACTAAAACGCACGACAGGAAGACCACCGACCCGATGGTCAGAATTCCTCACGAATTCCTTCGAAAAACGATATGATTCTCGAACGGACAGCACGCATTGGACTACCCTGGCACGTGAGCGGGACAAATGGAAGGATTGCTGGCGCCTGCTCGGTATACCCGACGATCAACGGGAGTCAATGTGACCAAGGTGATCAATGCGCAAGTTCTACAACACATGAAGCTCGCTCATCTTTTGTTATGGAGGTTCAATCTCACGAAGCACGTAATATGTTGGCAGCGATTCGTAGAAGGCGCAACATTCTGCCAATGTTTCATAATAGTCAGTGTGGAACGTTATAACCAGGAGTGATGGCGGCATACTCCTGTGATTGGTCGAATCTCCCTCCTCCTCCCATTTCAAAAACATCTCGCACGTGATCGACGCCAGTTCACGCAACAAGTAATAGGATCTGCATGAGTGAAGGCGGCATTGAGATACGAGATGTGATTATTAGAGCAATGAAAAGCAGGAGATTTGACCAATCGCAGGCATGTGCCACGACATCATTCGCGTACACCGCTCAGTGACCTTGATCACCTTGTCTACCGCTGTTTGCCAGGTTTAACGTATGAGCACTAGCATTTATTCTATTTGTTCCCGCCAAGCGCCACAATTGTTCAATAGATTTTGTCCGCTCAAGGGACACGAAGGGTCATATCGTTCCTAGGATGATGTTGTGAGGAAGTGTGACCACTGAGTTGGTGGCCTTCCTGACGAGCGCTTGATGTAGGCCCACGTAATCTTACTTACGATACGCCACAGAGGTCCATGATCATCGACTGTTGACGCAACTCCATATTTTAGACCTTGCCTGCAGGTTACCCCGAGCATCACCCTTTGGATGGAACGTTCGATGACTCTGACTGCGTTCACACCATGCTTACACAACACCCGTGCTTCTGAAGCGTACATTAGACTAAGGAGAGCTGAGGTACTGGAGAGATGGTTACGGAGACTAATATTCTTCGTCTTTTCCACAACGCTATTCTATGATTCTGCAAGCTCCTTGAACCGCTCGCTTCCTTCTCCCCAGCTCTAAAGCAAGGATCCTTATCAAGTTGGATTTCCGATCTATAAATAAGTATTGCAGTGGCGAACGCAGTCCCGGAAGGGCGGAAGAGCGAGGGGGGGCTCCCTTCACCTCTCCCCCCCCCCTCCGACGATGGATCGCCCAATTTTTGAAATTACATCACAAATTAAATGGAAACTTTGTTTTAGTTTATTTTTAGTTGATTATCCTTGTAACAATTTTTAAATACTTTTCATTAATTATTTATTACTATCATTTACTAGCGTCCCTAAAGGACGCTAGAAAGTGGTGTGGGGCAACCACTTGAAGTTCGTACAAAGTTTCACGCTTGCGCAGTCCAGAAAGACCTAACAATGAATTGACCTCAAATACGGAATCTTGATTGCGAGTTGCGTACATTCTATCAGTCCAAGCGGAAAGCAAAATCAGGGTCATACCAAAATGAACATAAAAGACAACAAGAGCAATCTTCCAAAAAATATTGGACACGCTGCGTTAAGCTGACACCACCTTTGGGATGCTTGCGAACGCCTCTCTAAGCGGTCGATTCTCAGTGTTTTTATCGCCATTCGAGCCGCGCATCAAGTGTACCCGCATATTGGCGTTTTTCACACCTTTAGCTGAAGCGGACCACTCGGAGTCCATCGAAGGAACGAAGTCATAGAGGTTTCCACACTATTGACAACAGGCACCGGCTCTATTTACCCTAGCGTTTTCCATACCATAATATGAGGGAGATGGACGTGGCTATCAAGGAGGCCCAAGGGGAAGTTGTAGATCCCATCACCTTCCAAGTTTAAAAGATCTATCAAGGAGCCCAAGTGGAAGTTGTAGATCCTCATCACCTTTCAAGTTGAAGAGATCCTTCCGACTGGGCGGCTGACAGCAGTCTTCTTTTTCTTACGATTGGCGGAGTCTTAGCTGGCGTTGAAAACGCTTTACTCTGCCTCTGCTGCTCCGGCTAATTTTGCTCTCCGTCTCTTTAAGGTCCCATTTTATTCAGTTATGCAGTTTTGAAAGCTTGACATTATGGACGACTCAAAGGCAGCACCCACGAAAAATTTCGACTCTGGAGCCCTAGCCTAGTCCGGAGGTAACGATTGTGCTCAACACTTTTTTAAAGACGCAACTTCCCGTTAGCATCAAATATGCTGCTTCAACAAGTTCATATTCAGGTGTTCCGTCAGGCAGGACCTTCGATTGATGACGCTCAATCAATTTCGTTATGACATTCTTTACGGGGTGACTCTCACGTGCAGCAAATGGAGGTTGGCTTCTGATATTGTGGCAGTGCGACGTGTTCTGGCACACATATGTATCTCCATTTGCTTTCTCAATAGTTCGTAGTGGGGATGATGACCACAGCGAATGGCAGTAGTTGCATTATAAATTGGCTCTGAGCTCTATCAGTTGGTCAAGCCAGAATTGATAAACGATTGAGCCCATGATTTGCCATTGAATCTTCGTAACATAAGGCAATGCATGAAGCTGTGGCAGAGTTATTTTAGCACAGGATTTCGTCCAAGTACAACTATGGAAGACAAATTTGTTTCATGGACACATTCTGAGTTTGCTAAATAGTCATCCTGACTGTGCTTAATTAGAATTAAGAGCAGCAACGTGTCTTCTCTTTCTGTATGTTATGCAAAAATCGGTGGAATTCCAACGTTGTGTAGGGTCATGTCAGTGACTCCTGAAGATAGAGGAAAATTGATAGTTCGGACAATAGAGAGGAACTTAAGCTCGAAAGTACACTGGTGCCAGAAAGAGGAGCCAAGAAATACTGTCGCATCGGTGAAAGGAAACGCGTGTTCTGTGCAAGACGTTTGTGAAGCAGAGGTGACATTTTCTGAGAGCCATGTTGTTCCACAACTCATTGAGACAAGAGAGACATGCTTATGGCGCAAGACATGGGAAGGCATAGCGATTTTGAGGGACTGCCGCATGAGTGCAATCGACTTTGTGGAAGGGTAATGACTCCGAAAACCTGCAAAAATGCAGGTTCTCAACCAAGTTATGCGAGCTATGATGGAAATCGCTGTAAGAATTAGGACTGTAGTAGCGATTTATTTTCAGGTGTGCGATACTGTAGGAGAGGCTGTAGAGAGAACCGGAGAAGAGAGCACCACGCGGGCGATGGGGCAAGTTGTCACGGGTGCGCAGTGTGTGTGTGTGAGGGGCTAATTCGTAACCAGCGAGTCTGGACTCTATAAACCCACGAAATTAGTGGAATGTTATGAAGATGTAGATCAGTTGGCTGGGAAAGAACTGAAGAATTTCGTGAATGTTTGTTGGAACATATCTTCGCACGAGAAGTAGCCCGACAACAGGAAAAATTCAAGGGTTAAAGGCAATGTCTCACCTCATGTTCAATTTCGGGTTATCAACAGAATCTGGACTACTCGACGCGCCAAGTTCGGCTATGTATCTGATCTCTAACAAAACTGTCAAGAAACCCGTTTTTGAGGAACTAATTCATCCTGGCGCGTACGAGTTTCACGGCAAGAAAGGTGCATGTCTTGCCATACACATCCGTTGATCTCACTGATTGCAGAGGTGTTCTCCTTCCCGAAAGGCGGTAGGCGCCTCGTACACCGGTCGAGAATTTGTGCAAGTTCTTGGCCGGTGTATCTGAGGTGAGACACTGCCTTTAACACGTTCACACACGTTTTTCCTTCTCATGGGAAACGCAAGACTTTTCCAAGGGAGTTAACTTTTCTTTCGTGGTTATTGAAGGTCTCTGTTGTCCACTGATTTGTCGTTCTTGGAATCCCTTTAAAAGTTTATCGTTCTTCTAGCTGTTCTAGTTCGAAAAATCAAATGAAAAAGTAGTGTTTTACCCACTGCGTGGACAATATTCTGCAATTTCTGTAACTACGCTAATACAGAGGAATTAGCTGTATGTGGACATTTCACAAAGGCATGACACTAAATGGAGAGTGCATGACAGGTCGTGCACGTGGTCGCGAACGTGTTAAAAGGGGGGGGGGGAATGAGCAAGCCCATGGTTTCAGATGGACCTTGATATGCTGCACTGTGACGCACGAGGTGGGTTGGGAAATAGAGTGGAAGTTATCGAACCAATACAGCCGGTCGAGCGAGCATGTTAAACAGCCTGAGGGGTGGGTATTCGTTATAGTATGATTGTAATTTGTTCCAGTACGATGGAAATCGGCGTGCACAAGCGTTTGAATAAACGCCGGTCAGGCAGCCACGAAGCACCGCACAAAACTGAGAGCATGAAAGATTGCGTGTTCCGACGACAGGGTAGATTAGATGGAGTCGCTGTGAAAAGTATTCGAATGACCCAAAACCTAAAGGATGTAACCTTGCTAGAGGTATGGCAATTTTGGGGAATGAGAAGAACTACAACCTCCCCAGTTATGAAAGCCTTTGAGCTGAATTATCCTAGGCAAAACTGGGAGGATGCCGGATTATGCGCCTTGCTCCAACCGAAACTCATGATTGGCAAGACACCAGTACAAATTCCACCCATGACGGGAGACACAACGGTAACGTCATGCCTGCAAAGGGTATAAGAACGGAATGCAAGGCTGAACAGTGTACGGAGAAGGAAGTGGCGCTGAGCTAATTGAAGAAATCGCGATATAGGATAGCGCAATCGGTTCGCAATCTTGCAATTTCTGCTTTGAGCTCGAACGCTTATTTGGACGAGTTTAGTTCGAGGTGAGTGAGCATACCATGGATTTCGAAAAGGTGCAGTTGCTTTACAAGCAAGTGGTACAACAGTGTGACCCCAATCATTTGTGTGGAGCATTAGAGAACAACGAGAGGGCCTACGGAATAGTTGATGGTAACCGCGAAACGCATCGAACGAAGAAATCTGACTTTTTAACACATTCGCGACAATGTGCTCAACCGGTTGAGCACGCACGGTGCGACGCGTGGGACAGCGTGCTCAACCGGGTGAGCACGCCCTTTTCACAGTTATATTTTTGTGAAGCAATCTTAATGAGCAAACTCCTATACAGTCTTATACTAACAAATGTTCAAGCAATCTATACACGCGATGGGCAGAGCAGACATCTTCTCGTACTTCTTTAATGCGTGGTTGAAAGTCACAAGTAAAAGAAAAATTTATATGAAGACTAACTTGCTTACTTACTCCCTCTTATGCAGGTGAACTTCTTGAATTAGTTTCAAGCTCGTGCATATTTGCGATTTGGTTTGTCTCAAATTCGCGCATTTTCGAAGTACTATACAGCAGAGGAAAAATTCCTACCGCGTGGGACCAGGTGCTCAAGCGGTTGAGCACGGGTCCTACTTGTGCAAAAGCGCGTGTGTCCCACGTGACACACCATGCCAAGGGCGTAAGGTCGCGAATGTGTTAAAACGTACGGGGAAGTGCCGTCGTGATCAATCGCGGGGCGAAACTTAAAGACGAGGACCAATCGTTCAATGTTTCCAAACAAACTTGGCGGAACGAAGATCCCACGTAAAGTGAACCGAGGGTTGCCATGCTGCTGAAGTAGCGCAGCGCGCGTACTTTGCACCCAGAGCTGTGGAGTATGTGCGCCTGAAGGGGCGAGAGGAGCACAGGATTGGATATTGAACGCATCAATGATATGTTTAGGCCATGATATGTTTGGGCAAATCAAACAGTCCAAATTCAGAAATAGCAAACAGTCCAAAATCAGAAATATTTTCTATCAAATCGAATGTTGACACCTTCTTCTCCCCGGTCCACATTTTCGTTTGCCACTGAAACGTCCTGTTCAAAATTGATGTAAAATTTTGACATTAGAAAGAAAATATGTGGAGGATCCGCTTATATTTTTGATTTCCCATGTCAGCCATATGCATACACACTTCATCTATCCTTTATGATCATGTAGTATCTTTCTCCCCTCTCAGACAGGATAATTTCAATTAAAGGCAGCACCCACGGAAATTTTCACTTTTGAGTCGAGTCGCTTACCGTGTAGCCGGCTGCTGGTAAGTCACCATGATAAGTTGAACACAAAGAATAACCGCCTACCTGCGGATATACTGCCGTGGACACGGATGTGAGTGTGGCCATTTTGGTGTCTGCCGCGCCAGATAACGCTGTTGATTTGGTATGCTACGCGTGTTCTACCGCAGTGTATAGTGTACCGCATGCAACAGTGCACAGGATTCCGTAGTGTTAAGCGCGTACACACTCTGCGGAAAACTCGTGCGCGCTGTGGGCACATGGAAAATAGCGCCTTCATTCCTCGTCTTCCGGCGTGTTTCACGCTGTTTCATCACTTCCTATAAGTTCATCTTCCCTTAAAACCTTGAAATTCAGCGAAATCTCCAACACAAAGTTTTCGTGGGTGCTGCCTTTAAGAGTTTTTTTCCTGTAAGGTTATTCGAGGGTCGTAATGAGTCATAAACAAAACTTAGAATTAATCGAAGCTCGCAAACTTCCCAGGCACTTTTAGAGGACTGTCCGCGCACCCATCCTTGTCTTAGAGGACCAGCCGCGCACCCCTTATCATCATAGCGGACCAGCCGCGCTACCCTATTTGTTGGCGGAGCAGCTGTGATAAGCAATACCATCCTCACGAAGACTTTGCTGGTGTTTCCTTCTTTTTATTTGAATCGACGCAGACGCTGAAACAGTACAGGTTCTTCCACAACATAATTTCGCTTCTCCCTCGCATGGACGGAATTTTCTTCTGTTCCAATGTGATGTGAGTTCTGACTGTTCTGAACTTTAGGGAGAACTTGCAAAATCTTCATTCCTTGGTGATTTAGGTTTGACGGGAGTGTAACTGCTAGAATCTCCATTTTGAACTTTCATCCTGAGCTTTTCCTATTTAGACTACCAAGCTCCAATAAATTGCAAGTTTCATTCAAGGCCCACTGTGACCCTTGAGTAACCCTAGCGGAAAGCATTCTCTAAATGCAAGTTATTCTATTCAAAGGGAGAATGAGTCATTTCACATACACAGAGTGTGGGTCCAATTCATGGCTCACATAAGAAGTAATAATGTAAGCGTATCCTCTACATATTTCCTTTCTAAAATCAAAACTTGCATCATTTTTGAACAAGACGTTTCAATGGCAAACGAAAACATGGACCGCGGAGAAGGAAGGGTCAACATTCGATTCGATGAAAAATATTTCTGACTTTGGACCATAAGGATTTGCTGCTGAATTTGCTTAGTGCGAGAACTCGAAGAAGTTAGAGAAGAATGTTACGAAAAGGGCCTCTTCAATTGTCCATCGATCCAATATCATGTGAAATTTTGCTAGCGGAGAACAAAATAAATTAAATTTCAATTACAAATGTGATGTCACTGTACTACCTTGCTTCCACAATGAGAATTCAGTGGGGTGGAACGTGGAGATTACCGGAGCTATCACAGCATCTCGAAAATGCCCGCAGCCCGTCAGATCAACGATGCTCGGCTGGTTCGCTTTTGATCAGAAGCTGACCGCTCGCGCACCCAATTTCTTTCCAAATTTCATCCCTCACCCGGCCCGTCAAATTTGTTGTGCTCGAGCGGTCCTCTCAAAGTGCCTGAGGTAGCAGGAAGAGCTCAGCATAAAAGGTTTGGGAATGGTGACTTTAGTAGTAAAAGGTTTGGGAATGGCGACTTTAGTAGTTACTCTCTTACCAAACCTAAATAAGCAAAACTTGAATTTTACAAGTTCTTCCTGAACTTCACAACGGCAAGAACTCACAACACACTTGAAAGAGAGAAAATTATATCCCCGTAAAAGCAAAATTATGTGTGAGACAAATTTGCACGAGTTCACCTTCAGCAACAGTTCGCACGGAAAGAATGGAACAACAGCGGAATTTCTGGAATGATGATACTACTCACGCACTTTAAGAGGACCACCCGGGCACCCATCCTTATCTTAAAGACAGAGGACCACCTCGTTTCTCACTTAAACGATATCAGCATATCCTTGACCTCCTCGCCACGCTGATTCCAACAACGTACAGCTTAAGTCACAGAAGTGACAAAAGCCCTGTTTTTGGTAGGGTCAAAGTGCCCGTTTTTTGGAGCAGGGGCGGATCCGCTCCAAAAAACGGGTACTTGGTGCTGGCTGCCCGCCACGGCAACGCCGGGTGAACACGTCTTGTCCTGTCCGATCGATGAGATCAACGGGGAAACACGTCTTTGCACGTAAATTTGTTCCAGCAAACTGGTACAAACTCCGTCACGGAAAACGGGGTTTAGAGACCATACTGGGACATTTCAAGTACATTGCGGGAATCAGCGCATCGAGGAGGTTCGGAATATGTTAATAACTCGAAAACGATATGAGGTGGCCCTCTGCCTTTGAAGGAGCAGCCGCGCACCCTTCATTATCACAGCGAACCAGCCGCTGACCTTCTTTTCGCTTTTCTATTTGTTCATGTTCTTCCTTTTTCTATTCCTCCTACTAGTCTCTCTCTCTTTACTAAAGAGCCTGGGGGGGGGGGGCTAGTTAATGTGATTCGTTCAGAGGCAGAGGCGAAACTAATTACATTTGCCTTTGTTGTGTTTTTCCATGTTTATTTTTAATTTTTTTCGCTTTTCTTCGTGTTTTCCTTTGCAAATTCCTGTTGCCTCTCCCCCTATTTATGTTCAGCGCACTAGAAAACCCCAAATAAGCATATGTTCACTATAGTGGGGACTATCCGTACCTATTTAATTCAGCTCCTTGGCAAAACGCTTAAGATAGGGCTTCCGTTACGCCCCCCCCCCCCCCTTTGTTCAAACACAACAGGCCTTCACATCACGTAGCATGTTATAAGCGCATAGCATGCTACAGAACTGGCAATAGGACAGAGAAAAGAGCGGCATAGATGTTACTGTGGAATTTTAGCATTATGTTCGTTTCTTGATCCTTTTCGAGGGCGAAAATGGAAATCAAGTGTTCGGTCTACTGCGTTATAATGAGATCTGTCTGTTTGACGTTTCCTGTATGTAAGCGAGAGAGTGAGGAAAGGAATGCGCAGGCATGCGCCGCGCAAGCGAAATGTACGTATGCATCTGTGGAGCCCTACATTATGAGCTGTATCGATTTTTGCAACACTCGCTTTCACTCCATGTTGTTATCTGTGGTGTTAGCTGGTGGTTCACTACATTTAGTTAAAGCTCTAATTGTAAGGTCGGTATTCGAGCTGCTAAAAGTAACGGTATGAAGAGAAAGAGCATCTGTTGCGAAAATTGGTCCATTCCATCCTTCTTGAATATATGTATTGCATTCTACATTCGGGAAATCATACAGGAACGCAAATTTAGAAAATGGATTACTAACGGCGGGGAAATAATAAATAAAATCAAGCAGCAATTCTGCCAAGGATCTGAAATGAATATGTACACATAGCCCCTATTTGTCCCCTATCTCCTCATCGAAAGCTGAAAAAATCTATGAATGAATAAATTTGCGTTAAGCTGTTGTTAGACTGTGTTCAGTATATTAAACAATCCCAAGATACATGTCTCAAGCGCTCCCCCAGTGGGAAATCATTGAAATAGATGAACCTATTGATGGTTTCTTGACGAAAAGTGCTAGAACCTCCAGTTCTATGATGATTACGTATTCAACGTTTCGTCCTGGTGTAGATCGCAGTCTACAACACTCTCTTTACTGGCGAATGCACTGCGGTAAGAACACTAGTAACATCAGTAGATGCCTCAATTTGTCCCTCTGTTGTGAACACGGATGGAGCAGAGGCAAAGCAGCGGACTGGTGAGCAATCAAGGAGAAATGGTAAATGAGTTCGGAATTTCCAAGCGATGGAGGGGATGACAAGTTTTGCTGTCGGGATATACAGAGGAGGGAATTAGGATTTGCGGAGGACCAAATCGGGACTTGCGGTCTGTAACAGACCGGATCCCCTGACCAAGTCCACCTGATGCTCTGGATTAGTCCTACGCATGTGTGCGATGCTTTGTCTGAGTACCTACAGGGTGCGGAAAAAGTACTGATAGTAGAACCGACCTCTGCCACAACGCCATAGATGCAATTATTGCAATAATTTTTATCGAGAAAGATTCATAACTGAGTTACAATTGCTATCCTATAATTTATCTCCAATTCGGTCTCCTTTTCCGGTGGCACACCATGGAAAGGCATCCAGGGTGCGCCGGAGATACATAGCCCGCACCGAGATCGTTCCATTCACGCGTCAGAGCAGTTTCTGAAGAAGAGATATTCTTATGAGGTCCAGCACAGGCTCTTGTTTGCAACACTCGCTCTACTGAGCAATCAAGTGAATTCAAATCAGGACTATTCGACGACCAGTCAGTCTTGAGAAGAAGTTAAACTGTGAAGTTAAAGCCCTTGCTTGGCTCCACTATTGCGTTCAGAGAGCCCTATGGGCTGGCGTAAAATTTTGTCGAGGCGCATATGGTTTGGTTCCGAAATGAGTATTTGGCCATGAAAGGACCTCCACCTCCAGAGACCTCTAGCAAAGAATCAAGAGAAAATTATCAACACTTTTTCCGCACCATGTATAACTCCACAGCAATTTGGAATATATTTGCCTAGTTCATGAAACTACGGATGTGAAAAGATTCAAAAAGCCAGAGTAGGTTGAGAAATTTAGAACATCATTTCCGGAGTCAGCTCACAGGGAAATCTCACTGAGATTTGATCTCACTCAATCCCAGTAATCAGACAATACTCATAGAGCGTGGAGTAAGATGCCTCCTCAGGAAATGGAAAAACTGGTCTCATTATCGCCTGTCAGATGTTATTTGCTACTAGATGTTACTCAAAGCTTGGTTAGCCTGTGGGTTAGTTGTTGCCTAGCCAGATTACGGTTGGTGCTGGACAACAGAGCGGAGGAATTCGAAGCCGAAGCTAAGGCCTGATGGATCTGTACTCAAAGTCCTCATCCAACGCCGAAATTTGCGCAGTTTTTTTTTTCAATCAAAACGAATTTTCTTGAAATCGATATCGAGTTAGAACCTGTCGTAATTGAGTATCACTCTGAGATGACACGCGTGGCCGACCGTGATATTTAGTTGTGGAAGTAAAGAGAGGCACGTAGTGGCTAGTGCTCACCAAACAACCGTAAAATGATTCTCCCTTGCAATTTGGTGGGTTTGCATGGAGTTCTATGAGGACTGTATAGTGGCGATCGTGCTATTTTAACCTTGGATGGACGTTCGGCGTGTTCTCTATACAGTTTTCGAGTGTTCCCTTAACACTTTGCCGGAAGTGGCTGAAAAGTTTTAGCATTTCTGCCTGAACAGGTTCCAGGTATTTGTGGATGTCTGATTATATTCCGGGTATGAACAGTTCACGAGTGTCATCTGAACATTTTAGGACTCCTGTGTACTAGGCTAGCCGGCAAAACCGTCCGCCAGCTAACACAGCTGCTATAGTCCTTGAGGACTGTAGCCAATAGCCCTCAAGCGTAGAAAGCAAGTGGCGATAAAGTGGTGAAGGTCATTTTCAACATCGTGTTGAAATTTGAAATTTTTTCTACCAAAACTTAGTGTAAACCTTATAAAGAGTAGTGGTCAAGTCGAGAAAGGTTTGGTCAGTGAAGTGAATGGCAGGTGGATTCTTACCCGGCTCTTGTGATTGCGGCAACTCAGTTCAGAATTGCTGCGGCAACTGCTGGCGCTTAATTTTGCAAGTGATAAAATTTTGGTGAGCTCCACTCTGCGAAATGACTGAGTTATCCAAGAAGTCCATCAAATTCATTCTGCACAGCATAAAGAATAAGAATAAAGACAGCCACTTGGACTTCAGCGCAAAACAACCACCGGATCGGCGATCGTTGAGTTGATTGAAGAGAATTTGCGTAGTGATACTAGACAGCTGATAGAGAAACTCCAGCGTCATTTTGATGTGGTAGATGTGTAACTGCACCCATTTGCAGAGACAATTACATATAGTATCTAGATACTTAGGATCTCAGTGACTCTCAGCTTCGAGCACAAAGAGCTGCGTTTCTGAACTTCTTGACTACGGTTGTTGCTTCCCTCGCCAACTTTATTATATACATACATATAACAAGAAGTAGGCTCTTTACATAAATCACACGCGGAATTGTCCTTGGCTCGAATTCTAATGTTAATTCACGAAGGAAAGATAGCATATCTGTGCAGCTCTTCACAGCAGATTGCGTACTGCCTCATGGAGCTTGCGATGCTGTTCTCAAATCCGGTTTCAAGATTTGCGAGTCTGCCTAATGTGATGAAAGAAAAAAGACAAAATAGTAAACGAGGCACATCACGACTCTATGGCCCAAGCATATTCTCTCAACATAACACTGTCGAACAGAAAAAAAATGAAGGAATATATCCTAATTGCAGAGGAATAGATTCTGAGCTTAGTTCTACCACGCCAATAGACAATTTTCCTTCTTCCACGTCGAGTATGAGAACGTGCAATAATGAAGAACTCCGAGAAGACATGCGATTCTGATAAATTCACAAGTTTGTAGACCATGCATGGATCAAATAGCCTGCAATGGGGCTGTATTGAAGTTAAATCGAAGTAAGCGTTTCCCAATTTGGCTACAGTTCTATGGAGGTAATCTAACTGTATCATCTACTTTTTTTTCCTTCTCCTAGTTTTCTTTCTAGTTTCTTTCCTTGTTTGAGTTAGCAAGGAACTGGGGAATTCACGATTGCCTTAGGATAGATTTTAAAGGTATGAAATCGACCTGACTTATTTCATTATAATAAAAATTTGGATATCTTAAAGGCACCTGCAAATGCCACTCAGCAGATATTGGGTTGGGCAATAAGTTCGTGCGGTTTTTCAGGGGCACTGAAATTACTGTACTTCAGGAACAACATTAATCACAACAAGTGATTTATGTAGCCCCTCTCCTCCGCTACTAATGTTATCAGAGAGGGAGCAACTCCTCGGTTTCTTTTCCATCAAAAGCCACATTGTTTGGGACGACCCAATTTGTGGCTCTCAACTGCAACTTCTCAGTGGAGCTCTAGAAATTGCCCAAGAAAATAACCAAAATAAGTAGATAGGGACTGTTTTAAGCTTGTAGAGGTTGTATGAGTGAGTTTACCTTTTATTCTAGAATGTAGGATAACATTTTAGTGGAATTTGCCCGGAGGCGGCGCTCCCTCTCAATGTGAGGGGTCACCTCGTACTGAGCTCCTCGAAGTTTCTTCGCGAACTGAATCAGTTGAACTGAGTTTTCGTTAGAATTTAATATTTTTAGTGGTTCTTCTTTACATTTAGAGCAAAACGTGGCACGTAAATGTCTCACTGTTTTTCAAACCCCACTTTTAGAAGGGCGACATCCTCTGGGTTGAAATTAACCTGCCTGAGCCATTTCTGCGTCTTCTTTTCAACGTTAATGGCTTCCCCCTACATGTCTTTGATAACTGTTGCCTTTTGAGTTGCATTCGATCCATGATAGAAGTCAAACAGTAGGAGTGATCGGGGTTCGTCGTCCTAGTCGAAATGATGCTTCGCACTCGAGGCGATAGAAAATGAGGTGCAGCGAGAATTGTGGAATTCGGCTTGAACGTTTTAAAAAGAGTAAATCAAGGGCTACAGAATGGTTGCTGATACGCGACCAAACAAAGTTTCGTTCCCAGTAAAAAATTGAGGTGAAAAAACCGCACGAACTTATTGCCCAACCTAATAGTTGACTAATGCTGAAAAAAATACGGTCTGTTGCTCTGAATGAGATCCAAGTCCTTAAACAACTCCACCACTGGAATTTTGTGATTTTCTTTGTGGTACTGAAAGGAGGGCAAAGAGTGATCAGTGTTCAGGTGAATGAACAAAGTCTATTTCAATGCCAGAGGAGGTTGCCTACATTCGAATAATTAAACGTCCGGTGGCATACTGCAACGAGTATCCCTACTATTGATTATTTGTGTGCAAACCTTGACGTAGAAGTAAATTTGCAAATATACGACATTCCACTCTCGAATCAGGATGTACTGATGGCATATCAAGGATAAAGATATTGGAAAGAGCGTGAAAGAGTCCCTGGTAGGGTACCCACTTTGTTTTCCACGAAGGTGGAATCTATGCTGGTATGAAACGTGTGACGGCCTAAGCAAGTCGTGAGCCCGTCGATGATCACGGGATGGGTATTTGGCCTGCTTAGTTCACATAGTAGCTCAGGATAAAATACACGATCGGGTGCTTTAGCAGCAGAATCAAAGCAGAATATTCCACTCCAACGTTCTTATATAGGCAGTTGTACTCTGAGATTTCTGCCCGCGGTGGACCCGCTGTTCATCCGAGGTGGGGAGTCGGTCGGCCACCGCGAACATGTACGAATCCACCGCTGGAATAGTGCGGATTAACTGAGGGCATATGCGGTTACTATTACGCCTTTGTTCATGCTAGCACAAGCAAACGTTACCCGGTAAGGTGTTGCATGCGACAGTTTGGTGAAAATAGTGAATCTTTGTCGTGCTCAACCAAGGAAGGAAAATGAAGATTTCCTGTGGATTCCCACTTCGTCCTTCCCTCTCTTCTCTACCATGGGATTTTGACCTTACTGCCCCTCTTGATTGCTTGATTGGTAGTCCGCCCTCTTATCTACTAGACCATACGTGTCGACACGTGTAGTGTCGCTTGAGCTCATGATGTATCTTGTCATGTCTACTGCGAATTCACCGTGGGAAGCAGTGATACCGCGATGCACCGCGGGAATGTGGAAATCCACCGTGGGTATTTGCGGGCATAGCGCGGGAGTGATGTCTCAAATCCCTGTATTCCACCGCGGGCAGGTTCGGATTTATAGCGGGTAACCGCGGAACCACCGCGGATCGCCCTCGTACCACGGCTCCACCGCGGGAAGGAACTTCAGAGCAGAACCATTCATACAACTTAACAACCACTGGCTCGTTACTGCTGGCATGCCAGGGAAAAGCCATGGGAAAATTTCTAACGCCGGAGAAGTGGAATTACCCACACTGAATTAAACTGTTTTCAAAAAGACATTTGGGAACTCTTGAGCTAGTAAGCCAGCCGTTAGCGCTCTCCGAATTCAACACTACAGTCGCACCTTCATTGAAGCGCAAACTAATTACCAAGTTAATAATTGATTTTGCAACGACCTGATGCTTCAAACTTTTTTTCCAATTCTTGATTCGTCTATTCACTGGGAAGAGCCAGAAGTGCTCTGAGCATCCAGAGCTAGTCCCTCGCGGCAGGATAGTTCAAGCAGCCGGTCCATGCAGAGATGAGATTCATAAGACGTTAACCACGCAAACCAACGACTGCAACCTAGCATTTCTGGCTTCTAATCATACAGTCGTGTTTTACTGAAAATTTCTGCATACTTTACTAATTCCATCTCGAACTCACCCGGTCCATTGGTAGGCTATGGTGTAAAGCGAACAATAAGACACACTGCATTAGAAAGCAGTTTCATCTTCACTGGCACCCACTCTGGTTAGTAGCACCATCGGTATTCCATCAGGTGGAAAGAATGGATACCTTGTTGTACGCCTTTGTGATTGTAACCGTTTCCTTCCAGCACTCCTTCAATCTTTTAACCACATAGTACGCGATCCTCCTTCAGATGTATCTTTAACCCTGAACTATGAAACAGTCATTGTCTCAGAAATATTTGGAGCGCAGCAGCTTGCAAGCTTGCAGTTAAACGTCTCAACTCAAAAGTGATCGCGTATGCATTCTTTGTAACAGCTCCAGCGAAGGGCCGTACCACCATCTATTTCTATATGTACCACATGAAACCCACATACTCGACATATCTAGGATTTCCGCAGAGTCTGTATCGCTACAGCTCTCTTCACTCAGACCATAGCCGTTCCCAACAATGCCTTTCAGACACATTGAATCGCGCTTATAGGCTTGTGCAAGCTAGTTGGTCTTTATGAAAAAAATTATACACATCATACATATAGGTGAGGATGTGATAATTGATCAGTTTAGCAGCATCGTTCACTATTGGTCTTGATACTCAAAACTGACATGGAAGTACTCTGGTAGTGCTATGCAAAAAGTTTGTCATGTCCCGTACAAGGCGGTACTAATCAAGTCTACTCGGCTCGTTGTGAATTTGGAAGCACACCTGTATTCGTATCGCAATGCTAGTCCATAGCTTTTCAAGACTCAATACCAAGTTCATACGAGTTGCTTTACTGTGACATGGTTACACAAATTTGCAGCATGAAAATGGTTGCCCTACACAGGACTCCTCGTTGTTTCGTAATCACGATTAACAATTTTTTCAATACAATTATAAAAGCTGTGGAGATCTCAACCTACCGCAGTTGATTGGAGTGGAGCCCCCTTCATTTAGAGACTTTAGCGCCACTTCAAAGTACTCCCTGAATCTGTACAGAACTCGCAACCTGTCACAACATACAACTGGTGGCTCCGTGGTGAAGTGTCACAGCTGTGAGTTGAAATTTAAATTCACCACCACGCTTCAGATGATAACTGCATGCCAGTTCACATTCATGCATGTAGCATGGTAGCTCACTTTATCCACGTCGTTGCCTTTTCATGTTGCGGAAATAGTAGGATAGGCGAACGGACACAGAGTGAGACAGGCGGTTTACTCCAGCTTAGATCAGCTCATATCAGCGCGATGAACCCAGCTGTTCGCACATAAGTGCCCCTAACAGAAATGCTCTGTAATGCTATGCTGTGTGGATGTGAGTTGGCATGTAATCATCGTCTTGGGCGTGCAGGTGTCTTTTGATGTTCAGCTCGCCACCACGATATTATACGAGATGCGCGCGATTTATTGGTGCGTGGTTTTTTGAGGCCCAATCAGGTAGGGTTGAGTGAATTCACAGCCATATTGTATGTGATTTTGCTTGAACCACTTCTGCAGTAGACAGCAGCTAGTTCCCCAAATGACTTCTTTACTGCTTGAACAGACCTCGAGGAAGGTCTAGACGAATAGCTCATGACACAAGGTTGATCTTCTCCATCCGTTCCAAGATTTTCCGGGGGTATGCTTTAGAAGACTCCGACTATATGCGTATGATAAGTCACAACTGAGTCTCAACTACTGCGCGCTCATCGTGGATCGGACCATTAAAAGATTATCATGGTCAAAACACGCGTTATTTCTAACAGGCAGTTTTTGCTCTTTTTTTGCAAACTCAATACTGATAGTCAGCAGAAAGAGCAATAGTAGTGAACATTTTGAAACTGTGAGAGACTTGTCGTTCGCGTAGTAAAAAAAAGCTTCCGTTAACAGGTTCAGCCCAGTCCACAAGGCAATATTCGTTTGGAAGTGGTTTCACAGCTAATTTGCTCGAATGTTGATCGTAGAGATTTTCTACGTTACTCACTTAACTTGCTTTGCTATGTGCTCCGCGCTAAGGACAGTTTATACTAGATGGGACTGCATTTTCCTTGCGTCTTTATTGATGTCTAATCCCGTTATTGATGGTTGCTCAAGTTCCCCACTGTTCCCACCTATTATGCATTGGTCAAAACAAATAAAATTTCTGCAGGACTGGATTTGCAAAACATTGATGTAGAAACAATCAAAGTGCGACCAATCATATCGTCATGCGGAGGACCACCAGATCGAATAAGTCGGTTTCTCGTCAAGCTGTTGTCGCCACTCCTACGTTATGTAGCAGCGCAAATAACAAACCTGGAAAAATTCATATCTGCCCTAAACAGTTGCGAGCTTCCCGAAGAAGTAGTATGCTACGCGAGTTTTGATGCAGTCTCTCTCTCTCTATACGAGTGTTAACAATAATGAGGCAATTCACGAAATATTAGAGCCTCTAAGCAAACATCAGGACGAAGTTCATACTTTCGGATCGAGAGGAGATGACATAGGAGGTTATCTCCGTTTTTGGCTTGAGGTTATCTCCGTTGTTGGCCATCGTATATCTAGACCGGATAGAACGTAAATCGCTTACTTCTAGAAATTTGTTCTACAAGCAAAACACAGACGATGTGTTTTTGATCAGTTCCAATGCTGATGAGTTGCACGATGCTTGACAACTTGAACAAGTGTGACCCGAACATATTAGGTTGAGGAATTATGAATGTCTGAAGCACACATTTTTCTTGTTTTCTAATATTTCTTCAATGTCACCGTTTTCAGCAGGGCTTTTGTGTTCACCTGAAGGAGCACTTCAGGGCGCTTCAGAATATATATGGATTGTTTGGTTTCATCTGATTTCTTGTGTGTGAAAAATTGTATTCTAGTTGTTACTGCACCCACTTAATGCTGACCTACTAACAATAAGTGCGCGACCCGCCATCAGCCAAATCCTTCCCCGCACCTTGAAGAATCGCAAATTCTTCGAAGTCGTCGCAACGTAGTATTATAGAAGGGTATCTCTTGAACATGCAGGCAAAAAACCACACTGGCTCAGCGACGATGAGCAGCTCATTCGGACCCCGAAACTCGATCGTCACGAAAGAAAGGTGATACTGTGTTCGAGGTAGAATATGAAAGGAACGTTCCGTTCAGTGATGGCGAATCCTGTACAGAAGCTCACAGCAGATATTCCTGCACAAGAATTGAACACCGTGAACTAGGCACCTCATCAACATAGTGTCGATACAGCGACTACAAAACCTATCCTTGACATGGTCCCTACAGCACATTGCGAAAATGTTTCAGTAGAAAACCAAGATCTGAGAGATGGAATCCCTTCCTCTATCGCATCATAGCGCAGAATAGTCAGAAAGACAAATGTTGAAAGACAATGGTTACACGACATCCGAGAAAAGATCGTGGCGTCTATATTTTGTTGCAGGGGGTATACCTCGGGTATTACCTTTCCTCAACGAACAATGCGCAAAGGCCTGAACCGGATCGTAAAGCCATCCCATCTTCAGATAAAACTGATTTTCCGGTCGCCAGCCAACTTTAGGAACTTGCTAGCACCTTCGCGGATCACCTTGATCACCTTGACTCCCGTTGATCGTCGGGTAAACCGAGCGGGCGCCAGCAATCCTCCCATTTGTCCCTCTCACGTGCCAGGGTGGTCCAATGCGTTCTGTCCGTTAAAGAGACACGAAGAGCATCATATCGTTCTTTGAAGGACTTCGTGAAGAAGTCTGACCATCGGGTCGGTGGTCTTC
>JARK01001465.1:8566-28099 GCA_000688135.1 Ancylostoma ceylanicum
GCTGATGGCGCGCACGCGTTCGAGAACATTTTTGAGGAAGCATGGGTAACCATGAGCTTACCCGAGTCTGCGTTAGGAACACCGTTGAATCTGAGACTCGTCCAGTTTCAACTGCCATCCCTGGTTTACGACGTGTTATCCAGCTCTTCCCCCCCCCCCCCCAAAAAAAAAAATAACAGCCTTTTAAACGGGAACGCAGCTCGTGGGACGACAAAACAAGCCTTGACTCCGCAGTATGACTGCTGTAGAAACGTGTTCGGGCTGCGTTGGACGTTTCGGAATCACTCGGTACCCATTCCAGGAGGACGAACGCAGCTATATCTCCGTTCTTGCCGCTACCATAGCAGGACTAACGCAGGATATGGCTGCGTTCCAGCTCTGACATTGCTGCCATCCTAGATTCATGTGCTGCCATTAACGTGCTCCCCTATTTTAGCAGCAATCGGGGGGACGATGGCAGCAATGGAGGGGACGATGGCAGTAATGGGGGGAAAGGCCACGCCCAATTTGGGGTTCGAAACCGAAGTATTACTGCTGGAGAAACGCGTTCGTGCTGCCATTGGGCTGCTCTGTTATCTGAGTAAGGCTATGTGGAGTACAAGCAATTCCTATCAATATCCAGTCATTTAAAAAGACCGTCAATATCTACCTAAAATCCTGAAGTTCCTTGTTCTTGTTCCTCAGAAGCGATTTCTGTGCGTTTTATTGTTTTTTTTTATTTGCATAGTTTCCTTCTGTTGTTTTACCTCGGTTATGTTTTTCATATGGTTTCCTTTTTATCCTTCACATGAGGCACCTCATGTAATAAAAATAAACAGTGCGTAAAAAAGCAGAGTTTCATGTTTGGGCTCAGCTAATGATTAGTTCCACTTTTGTTAATTATCTAACAAGGGAAGGATACTCCCTGGTCGTGAGCTCTCCTGATGACCTATGTACGGTTCAATGCAGGTGGCAACACTGATGTCGAATCCATGCCGCACCATTCCTGAGAGGTCCTGAGTGGAAAGTTGTGGTAGTTTTTGTTGATGTGGGAGCGCACACATATGCTTTCTCGAGGGCATCAGAGCCAGCTCGGTCCGTGGTGTAGTGATCTCTCGCTTCACAAGGATAACGTTGCTGGTTCGGATCGTGCTGCTGCACACTGTTTTGCATTCATGATTTAGAACCCGTCCATTTTCGAGGAAACTATTTTTAGGTAGTTATGCCATATTTCCTACTAGCATACCGACAATACAAAGGCTCGGAGTGATTCCAAAGTTTCTTCGTACATCACATCTCAAATAAACTAAACAATCTTAATTTCTCGCCGCTTCCTACTTGTTTGCGGTCAGGGAAACTCGTCCATGTCAAGATCACATTTTGCCTTAAGAGTAGGGTTTTTTGACCGTTTTTTTTTGGGTTTCAAGCATATCGTTGGAATCAGCGCGTTGAGAAGAATCGGATTCCGTTGATATCTCGATACCCAAAACGAGCTGACACACTGCATTTAATTGCGTACAACCGCCTCAGGTATTCGTGACGGTCGGCTGCAGGCAAAAGAAATATCCCCCCCCCCCCTGTTGTACCTGGGGGTGGACCTCCAGTCGCAGAGGACTTACCCCACCCACACATGGCCCCCATCTGCCTTCGCAAACGTGCCCTCATATGTCTCCGTTTAAGTGGACCCAAATGGACTTGAAAAGGCTCAAGAAACTATTCATAATATGTGGTTGGAGAGTCCTTCAGGCTCGCTCGCGTTGCAAAAATGAAACTATCTCTTATTCTATAATGTAGCTTACTGTTTTGATGGGAATTTGTCCAGAGCAGGCGCGCATTTTCGACGTGAGGTGCCAGCTCGTATTGGCCCCTTTGATGTTTTTTTTGGATGATTCAGTTTAACTTAGGTGCTGGTCAGATTTAACATTCGTGATGGTTCTTCCCTACATCTAGAGCAGAACCTAGCGCATAGACTTTTCAATGTGCTTCACAATTCATATTCGGAAGGTAACATCCTGCAGGGTAAAGCTAACCTGTCCGAGGTGGACATCCGCTTCTGCGCCGTCCTTTCAGCACGCATTCGCATGTATTCAGTATTAATTACCCAGACGCGGGAATGGTTACGACAGCTGTTTGCCTAACTCACCAGGGAAGGATACTAGCGGGGTCCGACAATTCGAAAAGCAGTGTGTAGTGTCATATGCAGTTTGTGACGCTGATCTCAGCTCCGTTTACCTTATCTGCTGCAGGCCCCTCTGTAAAGGCCTACGTGGCATAATTTTGGTCTGTCCAAACCAACAAATTTGACCTCTGAGCTACATTTTAGTAAAAATATGCGCGAAAACTGCTTCAAACTGTTTAGGAGATTGGAACTGATTTATATTTCCAAAAGCTGCTGAAATTCGGGTAGTTTCACAAGACCTCTCTGCAAAATATATCCCAAAAGCTAAATTCAAGCGGGAAACGGATCATTTGGACCCTAGCAATTAGGGCAGGGTCAGCGGCTGCCTGCGAGGGCGCCGCAATTGGTTGGTTGTTTCCAGCCGTATGCTGCGGAGCGGTTGCTGCGTTGCGGTCGAAGCGGTGAGGCGCGGCAGTGTCGCGAAAATCTGTACGAGTTTCTGCTGCCAGCCTGTCATGCTGCGCTAAAGAAGGCGCGACCCACGCTGCTATGGACCGCAAATACAAAGGTTTCCGTACATCTTGGAAGCTGGAAATTCACACCTGAGGGTTATCGGACGTGCTGAACCCGAGTTTCGCATCCATTGTACACCGTGATGTAATTTTGTGGAGTACAGTAGGGAGGATATAACCATTCCTTTTCTCAAAATCTTATGAAATTTTACAAAAAAAAAGAATTACTCCCTGTGATAATCTCAATTTTCTCCATGACCATCATCGAATAACCGGGTCATAGGAGTGAAGAAGAGCAGCTCACATCAGAAAAATAAAATGTAAGGGTCTGTTCTTACTCCGAAACCATCATCAGTTCCGTTGAGAACACGTATTTTAGGTAGTTTTTTTTCAAGATCTAAATTCCCTTAGCATAACAAGAAAAACTGAGACTGGGATTGAATATAATGGGATATTCTATTACAGTATCAAAAACCAAAAACTCAGGCTACTTTCCCTTTATTTCCCATATGTATTATATTTATTTACAATTTCCTTTAAAGTGATTGAATACCCTGTCGTCGCCATTCTCAGTGCGACCTGCGCTAGTAGTAACACCCCTAGGGGCATATCGTCTTCCTAGGGAAACGTAATCTTGTCCTGCAAAGTTCCACAGGGAAGACCCGCCAACCCTCGAGTAATTGAGGTCGTATATGGGCAATCACACGTTGAAAACAATAGCTATAGAAAAACTAAAGATTCCTAATATTACATCAAGATATGTCCCCATCCTTGTGAGAAAAAACCAATAATTTATATAACCAAAAACCAATAATAAGCAATACGATAATTCTGGGGAGGAATTACAAACTCAAACTTGGAATTTGGAATGCACGTTAAATCGACCTCGGGCGTCAAATTCGTACTCAGCATGCTTGAAAGGTGCTCGATATTTTTTCCAAATAGGAAAATTGGAGAACTCAGTGGCTTTATTTTAAAAACTGGAATGCATCCAGCAATCTCTGCGGAAGTATAACATTTTTAGTGAGAACCTCAGGATAATGCATTCTTTCAATCAATACATCAGTTCTTAGCAATTAAATGATCACTCAGAAAATCGAGATCATCCTGAACAATGACTCACTTTTGCAAAGTTTCATAAGACTCCGAGAAATAGAAATACTGCAGTCTATATGCCAATTGTAACTGCGCAGGATGATGGTGTAGAGCAGAATAAATGTGAAATTCTTGTTCAGCACGTCAAATTACCCCCCCCCCATAAGCGAATTTGCAGCTGATTGCTGCCTATGAGCCAGGAGAGCTCGTCCTCATTTGTTCGCGCCCCACCTCATCGGCGGTAGCGCACGCATTGCAGCCGTCGCGCGTGGCCGCCTTGTAATTACTGTAAGGTTACTGTAGGGGCCCAATGATCACTCAGCCGAACTGAACCATGTTTCCAAAAGCTGCAGAGATTCGGGTAGTTTCACAAGACCTCCCTGCAAAATATATCCCAAAAGCTAAATTTAGGCTGAACTGGGCATACTCCAATCATGCTCCATAAGATGAACGGATTTGAAATCAGCTTCACAAACTCTATTCTACAGTGTACATCTCGCTATGAATTGCCGCCCCCCCCCCACCCCAAGTATCCTTCCCAAATCAGACAATTCCGGGGGCGAAACCTCGGCAAATGCCGTTCAGAACGAGCTTGGGTGAGGGTCGAAACGAGCGTTTGGTTCTTTCCGCCCGAGAATTATCCGGGCTCGGGCCGCTATAGAACCGCAGAAATGCGTGCTTAAAAATGCTTAGAAACTCAGGCAATAACACAGGGCGACCCGACGGCCAAATCAGCCCGACCGTGCCACCCAACTGCCTAATTTGTGGGCGTGGCCAGTCACCGGGTGGCCCGAGGGAATTAAATGAATCAGCGGGCGAGCCGAGAGAAATGCATCAAGCATCGGGCGACCCGAGGGCATAATAGTGAACCATCGGCAACCCGAGGGGATGCTGCAGAATCACCGGACGACCGGAGGACTATTCATGGTGGAGTTGGCTCATATAAAGAAGACAACTTCAATCGAGCGTTAGGAAACAATGATGCTATGCGAAGGCAACGTGACATTGAATATATTTCAGAGGCAAAACAAAAAGTAGCCTTTCCGTCCCATCAGTATTGTTTTTCTAAATACCTGTAGTTTTCAAAAAAGTTATGGACATTTTTACGATTCTAGGCAATTTTGCAAGAAATTAAGGCGATTGGGAGAGCGAAAGCATTTACAGCAGTTCTTTGAAAGTTTCTATATGGGGTATTTTAGAAGGTGCACTATTCTATTAGGTCGTCAAGTATGAAATGTCTGATTTTGAATGAGACAGTTTCGAGTAATGTTTCTCCTAGAAGATTAGGTATGAGCAATCCAAATATACTCCTATGCTACCAGCACAACCTTGCCACCTAAGCCGTAGCATGGTTGCGCAAACAGCTTGGAAGCCGTTGGCGAAGGGCATTTCCAACATCACGTTGAAAGTGGAAAATTTTCTCTACCATGAAGTGGACTAATACTTGGGAGAAGTTGTGGTCAAGTAGAGCAAGGTTTCGCCAGTGCAATGAATGGCAGGTGGATTCCCCCTTCTGCTCCCCTGGTTTACGCAGCGCGGTTTTGCAAAAACTGGTCAAGAAATGGCACCAATTTTTGGGGACCAAACTGCGGGAAATTCGTTCATCGAGCCACTTTACCTTGTTCCATTGCCTTGAACACCTGAATAATATAGAGTTTCGAACGCCAAACCTTTCTGCATTTACAGGCATAGTTTGACTCCTATCCGCTTAAGCCACAGCTTCCAAATCATCTTAATCCAGGTTCATCACAACGCTCACTTTGGAGGTTTATATCACGTGGAAGAAGTTTCTCAAAACATCGATGTTCCGTTCCTTTATTAGCCACTCCCTCTCCAAACATTTATCGGATATTTCGGGTTGTCCTTGCTTTGCAGGCTCCGCGATGGAACCCATATTCCGAAATGATACGATTTTTTGTCTTTGAGTAGTTTCACAAAAGTTCTCTCAGACAAAAATTTTGAAGTTGGTCGAAAATCAAATAGGTGATTTTGAGAGAGTGAAAATGTACCTTTATAATGGAAAGAAAGATGAAAGTGGATCTGAGAAAACCCCGAAGATACCAGCTCTCAACCTGACCACTCAAAAAATCAGACATTTCATACTTGACGACCTAATAGTTTTTCGAAGCCAAGAGCAAATTCTATATTTGATTGCGAAATTTGAGCAAGAATTAGGCACATTGTGATGTATTTTCGAAGCCTTTAGAATACAAAAAAGAATGGAAATGGTTCCAAATGAAGGAATAGGGGCCATCTGTTCAGTGGTCCGAGGCCGATCGCTGTGCTGCATCGGATTCCTCTCTCTCCTCTCTAATTACCTGCGAATCCGTGTTTTTCATTGACATCACAGTTCACTTTCTTGATTGCTTCTGTGGTATGAAACGTTATAAAAATCCACACCACTGGCTGCTCCTGTACGTACAGCCAACGGGAAGGTAAAATGGTTAGGAAAAATCTTGATTGTCACTCAGGTGGAGTGATCGCTCCAGAATTTCTAAATGATGAATTTTACTCGTTGAACCGTGATGGGCCCCGCATTAGACGGATCCCTGTGGCGAGCTGCGAAATCTGGCGGGGTGGACCTCCAAGTTCTCGGTATCTGCCAGAGAGGTGCTTACAAGAAGTAGATCAAAAGAGCGTGGTGTGAGGACGCGAATGGCCGAGTGGGTAAGAAAGCGGGCTTGCAAGATGAAGTTCAATGAGGAGGGTAGGTTCGAATCCCAGGGGCTCTGAATACCGTGACGAAGCTGAGGTTAGGAAGCAAAAAATTTGCATTTTTCTTCTCGCGCGCTGAATCTTCTTCGCACGAAGCAGTAACTTTGATGAGCGGGTGATCCGACGGCGAATACCACGCGACCCAAGGATAACGCGTTGGGTCAACCTGTAATCGCCGTCGGGATGCCCTGCGTTATTGCCTGAGAATGGGAACCTTCAAGCTGATTGTTATCTGTGGAAGACTCACAACAAACAAAGAATGATAAACCATGTCCCGTATTCATTCCAGGTTGAATCGGATAAAATTACTCTGAGAGACGCAAAAAGTTCTATTTGATTAGTCCATTTTTATGAGGGAGGGTATTTAGGTGAAACAGAGCAGATATTTGCATGACCATAATTCTACTAGGATGGATGTGAAGTGAAGTCATGCGAGCGAAGCGAGCATAACGAACAGTCTGGAACTCCGGCGCTAGCCGGACGGCCAGACTGGCGACAGATAATAACATTTACATTTACATTTATTACATGAGCACGCTCATGTGACACGAACAACAAACATTAGCTCATAACAACACATAACATTACCGAGCAGAACTTCAAATGTCGCAAGGATGATAAAAAATAACGATTAAACAAACAGTAGGGAATGAGAATCTAATAAAACTATGAAGTAACATCATGGATCTAGGTATTTATCTATCATGTTCTTAAAGGCAGCACCCACGGAAAATTTCGTTGCAAAAATTCCGAATGTTTTGAAAAACCCAGGACTTGAGGAATACATTCACGGAAGAAGCTGCGTTGAAAGTGTCCTTTTACTTACTTCCAATGGAATCGCCTAGGATTAGACGGACCTGTTTCTCAGCTGATTGGACGCGTTTTCTCGGTTGCATTCGGTTGCATCAGAGCACCGAAATCCTTTTGGGGCGCGGGAAAGATCGATTACCAGCTGATCTCTTCGCCGAACTATCACCTTTCTTATGTGGATTTTTTCATAATGCCCTGCAAGCTAGTTCGATTTCCCACATCTTCTCAATTTTCTTTCTGTTCTTGAGTAGTGCGATCCTCTTGCATAACTTTTTATAGCTTTTTGACCAGTATTAAAAATTGTTTTAGGCGAAATTTCAATTTTCTCTCATTTCTCCTCTATGAGGGAACTTTATAATGTTTTGGTTTCTAAGAAACCTCTCTGTTGATCGCTGTTAATTTTTTAATGGTTATTTCTTTTGAAACGATGTGGAGAGGCCAAAATTAATGAAAAAATGACTGATTTCGGCAAAATGCGCTTTCTGAAAAAGATGTCCTTATCGATCTTCCGCTATCGGTCCTCATCTCATGGTTCGCACAACTCGACCACAGCCGACAAAGTCAAACAAAATATGATCTTCTAAAGACAGCATTTTTGATGCATATGAGAAGTTCTGTCTTTGAGAAAGCGTTGAACACCCTCGATACCTCCGAAATATGCTGAAATCTCAAAGTCAAAAATTTCCGTGGGTGCTGCCTTTAAAGGATCCCAATTTTGGTGGGATCGAAACTCTTCTACTAAGCGCTAGAAAAGCAGAACTAGCACGACTGGTGAAAAAATATGACCTACAATTTGTGCGCGCCCTAGGAACAACCACTTTGCGCGAGGGTCCTCTGGTAATGGATTGTCTGACCGTACAGAACATGCTTGGGTGAACACCGTAGAGTAACATAACGGGCTTCACACCCACTTCCCTGTTTGCATCGATGGAATGTTTTGTTAGGTTTTTTTTCTGCTGTGAACGCGACCGAAGTCTTAACACTCGGGCGCGAAAATTCCGACTGCTCCGTTGGTTCCTCCTGTCGATACTCATCTTTCCTTCATCAACCGTCCTCACCGCAGGTCAAGTATGAATGCTTCCATCTGTAAGCCCTTCCCGTGCTATAAAGCAGATTGTAAGTGTAGTGTGCGACGATTGTGAAGCATGATCTGTACTAAGGCATCCGCTGGACGATGTCCTATCATGAGCATCTAAATGCGATGATTTGCACAAGCTTCTTTCTTGTAAGACATATGCAAACTCATATTTGTGCGTTATGGGTTCTTTTCTATTTCTTTTTCCCTTGTCTATGTGAAAAAGTGCAATAAGCTCACGATTAATCCCTGGTTGCGCGTACATGAAGAAGGGGAAGAATTAGTTAGGATGAAAATCTTCAACCCTTTATAAGATTAGATAGCGCACTAATTGCTTATTTTCCCTCTTTAATTCGTGCAATTCCCTTGGAGACTAACGCAGGGTTCTCACGCTTACCTTTGCTTTATGGTTGTGTTGGCAGTAACCTATTGTTACCTCGTTACTGTCCAGCATATTGCATGTGTAAGCAATGTATTTTCGCTTTTGTAGTATTTCCTTCTTGAACTGCTACTTGCCATGATACTTTTGATCATACATCATGTCTTAGGGCACACTTTTGTGGTGTATCAATAAATAATGAATAAATAAGCAAATAAATAAATAAAGAATATGTGAGCTCTGCTATGGCCATGGGAGGGCGGACATTTGGACCCCATCGGAAAAGGGGCGTAGCATATGATACCCCATGGATGCTACACTGCTTCTATTGACAGCTACGCACACTCACGAAGAAACGAATGATTCCTGATCATTTAGACCACTCCTGCTTACCAAGAACGATTGATAAACGTTTAATAGTTCTTGGATGAAATTTTGCTTAAACTTAAGACATCAAAAATTTCAATAAATGAAAGCAGGGCGTTTTTAATGCTTTGAAGCTTGAAATTGCAAGTTCGAAAGTTTTCCCGTCTCTTCCCGAGAGCACGTGGCAGTCAGTAGAAGCAACGTAGCACCTGCATATCCCTAGAATACCATAGGCCATACCATGCTCCCTGAATATTGGGGTGAAAACATACAAAATCATGTCTTAAACCGTCCAAACGAGTTTGGCCTTCGTCAGCCGCCGCATCACTGCACGACGAGGTCGGAGTCAGACAGCGGGGATGGCAGGGAGTAAGAGGAAGGGCGGAATCAGCGGGAACTTCAGTGCGCGTTGCGTACGCGTTGCGGTGAGGTTCCCGGCGAAACCGTATCCACGAACGTTTTTGACACTTCCCGCTAGTTCCCGGCAGTTCCCGGCCACGCCCACTTCGCTCCCGCCGTCATCGGCGGGAATCTACATATGTTCCCGGCACACTCAAAATCGGCGAATTTCGTATTTCTTTGTCGATTAATGGTGGATTTTGAGCCCATTCATTACGAATAAATAAGTAATAGCTCTCATATAGTTTTACCGCTCCTACTTCTCTGATGACAGGGCACTCGCCTTGGAGTGGAAGTCGCGTCGCATATACGCGCGCGGGCTGATCCATTCCAACCTTTCAAATGCTTACTTGAAAGGCTACGTGCGAGCAGTTTTTGGCAGTTCGCACGCAGCCTTTGTACTGGGTCTGCAATTGCACGAACTGTCACTCTGTNGTGGAAGTCGCGTCGCATATACGCGCGGGCTGATCCATTCCAACCTTTCAAATGCTTACTTGAAAGGCTACGTGCGAGCAGTTTTTGGCAGTTCGCACGCAGCCTTTGTACTGGGTCTGCAATTGCACGAACTGTCACTCTGTTAAGACTTCCCTGTAGTTTTCAGGACCTGATTTTGATACTTGGGCATTGGTTTTGTTTTGATTAGCATTACATTTTCTCGATCATTTCATTCCATTTTTTTGCTCAAAGGCCGTCAAGAACACCTTTCTCGGCTGAAGCTAATTTAGGGCACTACCCACATTTCGTCGCAATATGGTTGTACAGTCTGGTAGCTCACACAGGGCCTAGGCCCCAGCATGGGTCTTTCCGGGGGCAAGCTGGGCTTCGTAAAGGGGTCGGAAAGCAAAGGAGGCTCCGTGACGGGGTCCGCGGCTTCGTGCTGTGGTCGAGTGCGAATGTTGGGGTCGAAATGTGCTCACATGGGGCTGCTCGTACACACTTGAGCGAGGTCGGAGGAGTTTGATTGGAGCGCGTATTCTACAGGCTTTGACCAATGATTCAAAAGATTCGAAGGTAATTGTAGCAGTTTGTTCACATCAAATGCGTAATTGTAATGCATGTACGCGCATTCTTCACACAAACGCAGTGTGCAAGGTCCCGCTCTTGACATATCTCCAAGCACTCGAGCTATGGATGTCAAATGCGCTCAAAAAGTAAAATTAGAAGGAGCTAAGTGAAGAGAACTAGCAAATGCAGTAATTTTGGCAATACTCCGGATTAAAGGTGATGCTTTGTTTGCAGCCGAGACTTAGTGGAGGAACCCGAGTTGAATGCTATACGGATGGTAGCAACGTCACTTCGCACTATTCTTACAAGGGAAGTGCACGAAATTGAGCTGCGATTTCAAAACGGGACATATATGGTAGGAAAGCTTGTCCCAAACAATGTTACAGGTTATACTTGAATTCTGCTAAATGGGTAATACAAGCTTAAAATTTCACGTCGATGATTTCCTACCGCACAGATATACACCGCCTTCACTGACAGCGATGCAGCTGGGATGGCCGAATGAATAGTGACACAGACCCATAGGCAGAGGGTCGAGGGTTTGAATCCCGTCTTCATGTTTTGTTTTGCAAACTTCCATTTCTAACCTTTAACGGAATTCGAAGCTGTTCAGGAGGTAAATAATTAGTTACTTTACACTAATTAAGCTATTAGAAGTTTTTCTCTATATAAGGCCTACTGTTCCGCCTAGTCAAGGCTTGGCTCGATGCCCTCTTGGAGTTAGTCATTCTTCTAAAAAGAAAATTACTCCAAAATACCTGTTCAATAGGTATGGGCTTGCCCCCGAACTCGATGTACGAGATGTTCGAAGGTGAACTGCGAGTTCTGGTGTTCTCACAGTCCATGTCCCAGTCAATATCCATTTTCTCGTCATTGTCTTCTTCAAAATCTTCCTCGTCTTCTATCGTTAAGTCACAGTAAGCCGCATCGAGTAGGACCCTCTCAAAGACCTCCGCCATCTTGTGCTCCTGGTGAGTTGCGTTGATGACATCACCCTTACCAAATTTGGCCAGCAAAAGCGCAACCGCGCGTGAGCAGTCGAACATTTCGAGCGGTTAAAAAAGGAGAAAGTGACCTATCAAATTATATCGTATGTTAGAATATTTTGTCTTACCAGCGACGTCACATCAATACCCGCTCTAGAACATGTATCTACTATTTCCAAAGAAACGTTGGTAGTTATTGCTCATTCACCTCCTGAACAGCCCCGAATTCCGTTAAAGGTTAGAAATGGAAGTTTGCAAAAACAAAACATGAAGAAAGTATTCAAACCTTCGAGCCTCTGCTTATGAGTCTCCGTCACTACCCACTCGGCCATCCTAGCTGCATCGCTGTCAGTGAAGGCGGTGTATGTCAGTGCGCTAGGAAATCATCGACGTGGAATTTTAAGCTTGTATTAACCATTTAGCAGAATTCAAGTATAATCTGTAACATCATTTGGGACAGGCCTTCCTACCATACATGTCCCGTTTCGAAATCGCAGCTTAAGTTCGTGCACTTACCTTGTTGGCAAAATATTCTATCTTTCGGAAATTCCAATACAACAAGAGCTTCTTCCAAACAATGTGAAAAGTCGGTATTGTTCACATACAATTTCCATCATCGTTGAGAATGATGCCTTGCGTTGATTTATGCATGAAAAAGTGGTAAGGAACATTGAGAACAGCTCGTAATAATTCAAAAATTCAATGTTCGCGCCACTCACGCGAAATGCGCAAGCCAAATTGCATGGTTAGGTTCCCGGAAGTTCCCATGCCTTCGTGGATAGTGTCTTCATACCGGGAACCTGCGGGAACTTACACGACGGGAAGTCAAGTTCCCGCTGACTTCCCGACGAGTTCCTGGGACGGGAACTTCCGTGGATACGCACCCAGCTGTATCGCTTACGTTTATTACACCTCTATATCGCAACGGAACGATTATTATCGGTCTGCATTTGCGTAGAGTTCAGCAGTAGGCATTTTACCTCCAGTCGTCGGTCTCCAGCTTCATGTTGCACGCTTCCTTCTTCTTTTGCACTTGGAGATGAAGCGAACTGCCGAATATGTGGGCATACGACCCGCGCCAGCCGACGGCGTGTCGGGTCGGAGTCTTCTCTCCACTCGGGTAGCATCGCGTTGAAGCTGGTGGAGGGATGGTCGACCGTTCAGCTTGGTAGCGTAGCAAAGACTGGATACAGTGAAATTGAGAAACGCAGATGTTTGCTACATGTCAGGACACACTCAGTTCATGTTGCTTCGGAGATCCGTCAATTGGTTACGTAGTTCGGCACTATTCAGCTAATTCTGCCCCAGAACATCAAAATAAAAATTTTCGCCTAAACGTTGCCTAACAAGGTTTTCGGAAATGCTGAACACGAATATTGCATCCATTTCCTATCGTGACCCCATCTTTGTACGGTTACGGTGGTTGTACTGTAGACACGGCATCTCATAGGACCCTCTCAGATTTTGCGTAGAGGGGTTGCTCTAGAAGCTGATCAAGATTATAAAGATACTTTTGCATGACACCCTCGTTTTTTTTCCTCCTGAAATTGGCATTTTCTCCATTTTTTACCGCATACCTACCATATCCCAATGGAAGTGGGGTTATGGTACAAAATAGATACGATATTCGTGATCAGCACCCCGAATAACATCCCTGTGCAAAATTTGAGAGGATTCTGTGAGGCACCGTATCTACAGTATACCTACCCTAACCCCATAAAAATGATGTTATGGTGCAAAATGGATACGATATTCTTGTTCAACACCCCAGGACCACCCTAGGCGGAGTTTGAGCGAAAGTTTTCATTGTGAGATTTTGGGGCAGAACTAGCCGAATTGTGTTCGTAGTTCCAGTATGTCTAGTGAGCGTAGCTTATAAATACGCGCTTCAAAATTACCTATGACACAAATGTAACGCTTAAAATCGCATATACTTGATTTTTTTGAGGACAGTTGCTGAAGTCGTAAACTATTTCGCAATAAATCGTATCATTCCTTCTAATAAGGCCATTTCGTCAAATTATGTTGTTATTCCTTTTGAGAAGGCCGTTTTGTTACATTATGTATCACAAACACTAGTGTTAACAATGAAAATGGCAAGAGACCCCACAGGAAGCGGCCACCCCACAGTAAGCGGCCAATCAACCTTCCCTTATCACCACATCGCGCGATCGGGTGAGCGGTGGGCCTCGAAGCTGCGAGCGGCGTGCCATCGGTGGCACTCACCGAGTGTCTGAGGAGCGAGCCAATGGGAGCGGCGACTGGAAACGAATGTTTACTGTTGCAGTTGCGTGAAGCTTTCAGATTATAGCGCGGCAGCGTCGTGCTCAGACCGAACAAGCAACATTGAAAGCAGTGTGGCACTTTGGGGAAGAGGCAGTGGGGGTACTCATGTGGAGTGTAAACCCATGTGCTTAGGCTTGGCATAGGCTTAGGCTCAGGCTCAGGCTAGTGCATAGGTTTAGACTTACAGGGTAATAAAGCCTGTGATCTTTTACGGGATGGCACCACAACATCTTGTCTCCTCACTTTGGTGAAGATTTGAATTCTACAGTAAATCAATAGCTTCAGTTTTCCTTCTTGCTTTCTAGAATACTACACTGATTCCTGATTCCAATATGCGATGTTGTTTAGAATGTTCATCTAGAAGCATTTCCGGTTTTCGATGCCATGAAAGGCCTCCATAGGCTCGAAGCTCATTCTGATAAGGCTCAAAGCTATCCAAAAACCTCTATCCCTGTTAATTTCAAAAAAATCGCGCGCAGAAGCCTCGTTTGCATGAGCAGGTGTAGACGGCGGCCGTGGAGTGCGCAGAAAGTTCCCGTTTAGGCGAGAGAACAATGGCGTTTCGCAGAGGCGTAAGCAGGCAAGGGAACAATGTTGGTTCGCAGAGACCACAGAAAACACATAGAAACTGAGTAATCGGAATTTATGCATGGACACTGTCTTTGAACGCAGCTGGAATGGTTCCTTGTATGTGTAATCCTTAGGATGCCATCTCTCATAAAGTTTTATCGTTTCCTCCTACTTCCTTTTTCTTTTTTTCTCTTTTTCGAAAGAAATACTAGGATGTGCGCAATTGTTGCATGTAAATGAAAGCGGATCGATTTTATTTCAGGCACTACTGGGTGTCATATTTGTTTGTGGAAGTGACTTACGCCCGAATAGAGCAAAGGGGGAGGGCTACTTGTATGGGAACGTCTTATCACACCACGTGCTTTACCCTGCTAACCCCTTCTTTCAAATGTTATGGAAAATTGTAATTAGTAATTACAGGTCAGCAACATGTTGTCCGTAGTTTGATCCACCATGAAATCAACTCTAATCTTCCAATTTTGGACATCCATATCACCTACAGGAAGTGGTAACGAACTGTCCAACAATACCAGTTCAAATGTTGTATTAAATTAGCACGACTCGGACCATGAATTGCTTTCAGGACTGTTCGATTTTATCGCAGTGAGGACGCCGTTCAAGTACTTCGCCATTTTAACGGCTTCTCATTCAGAAATCATAAATTATTGGTGCGAGCTTGTCAGAGCAACGCAGCGGTGAGATACGCCTACAAAGTAGAATTCATTCAGGTGACTGTAGATAATTTACTCATTTAGTTCGGTGATGCATCCTCCCTTGAAGAAGCAGCTCAGTTGGAAAATGAGGAACGCCGTATTGCTCCGGAGAATTCCGCTGACAGCCGAACAGACCACGATACAATTTGGACAATGGCTGAGTGGAAGGATATCGCCGATTTTAAAAAGTAGAAGACTAGTTAATTATACGCTGGAGCTATCACATCGCTTGCTTCCTATTCACAGCGTTACAAGCAATTCTTGGCAGCCTATCCCAGACGCAAATTAGAACTTGAAATTATTGAAAAGCGCCTTTACTGCGATCAGGGGAAGAATTTAACGATTCAGCACGTTGAGACAAGTCACGCAATCAAGACTAACGGGTGACAAGAAATTATGGAACGGGGTTTTCACTCCAGTTTCTTGCGCCACATTACCCCGCCCTGTTTGGTGTTTATGTTTCAACAAGAAAATATAGGCCTACTAGCATGATGGTGCTCATCTTCCTGAATTTGAAAATACAAAGAAATTCAAAGCAGGGAACATTTTTGTATACATCACGAAGATCCCGTATTTGAACATAGTGTGGTTCCTCGTGGAATTCGTCGAACTCACACCCAACAAGTCATGTCATCTGGTGCGTATTGAAGCAAGTCGTTCGATCAATGGCTTTTGTAGCAGTGAGCAATACTTCGGACAAAGCCTGGAGTGAATTTTTCTGAAGTTCCGAAACGCAGGGTACCCGAGCTTTAGGAGAGCATAAAGAGGGGCGTTCAAGCTAATGATGACCTCTATGAGGATTGTCTTCTGGTGTACCAACATATTTGTTTTCCTACGCTCATTGACATTATCATAGTTAATATTAATTGACATTTTATGTGTGTGTGGTGTGGTGTGGTGTGGTGTGGTGTGGTGTGGTGTGTGTGTGTGTGTGTGTTTGCGTGCACTAGAGAACCAGCCCCTGCCGAAAAAAATCAATCACATCACAATGTTCAGCGTCAAAAGTTATGTTTGAAAAGTGTGCAAATTTTCATTTTTACCTGGATTTACAGGTGTTTTCGTCCACTTTTAGTTGCTTGGAAGGCCAACAGTTGTTTAGATCACAGTGAAAATGAATGAGATTTAGTGTTTATTGGTCTGTGCTTATCAGGTCATACACAAGATAAGATGCGGGTGGGTATGTTTCAGAGACAAGCGGAGGAAAAGGAAGGGCAGGAGACAGGATGAATGGATGGAGTTGGGTCCCACGATATGATAAGGGTGTGCCGGCGTCCAAAACTGGGGAAACACCCGGGGACGGGTCCAACGGTGCGATAAGGATTCGCTGGCGTGCAAAAGCGAGGAAACACCTGGAGACGGGTACCACGGTGTGATAAGGGTGCGATGGCGCTTAAAAGTGGGGGAACGTCTGGAAAAACTTTTGGTGGTGAACGATCGCAGCGGTAAGACTTGGTGAGACAGTGGACTACCAGTATCAGAACCAGGCAAGATTCTCGGTGCTATCGAAATTTTTGCGCATTCAAGTTTGCTTGGCGATACAAAAAACAATGTTTGCGCGGTGATACATTTGACGAGTCTCGCATGACAATATATTTGGAGAAGTTTGTTCAGGAATACATTCAGCGGAACTTCTTGTTTGGCAATACATTTGACAGACTTCAATTGTCTGAGTAGCCGGCAAGCTCGTCTGCGAGGTTGCCAAACAAATGTCGCCGAATGTATTGTCACACAACTTCACTTCAACAACGTTACTTTGAGAGTCTGTGGTCCCTAACAAAAAAGCGGTGCTTCCAGAGATTTGATCACAATCCTTGAAGGCAAACAAGCAGGTATGGTGCTGAGCGAAGCGCTTAGCGAGGGTCGCGCTAGTCAGCGTCGTGGTTTTGTTTCCGCCGCAGCTGAACAGTGGCCTACTGGGTTCATTCGTATCTTCCTACCAGAGGTGAGTCGTAGAGGATACACAGCTTAACTAGCCGCCAGTTCCTGACTCATGTCTTCCAGGTGAAGGCCATTGGACGCTGCGTCTGCTTGGCGGGCCACGAAGATATGGCGGCTCTTGTCCGTAGAGCCGCTCAAGAGGTAAAGAGTCACATAGGAAATCGATATGCGATTGGGAACATTTACCAATATTTTAAGGGTACACCACGACTAATGACAGACGCATGGGAGCCAATACCGCCATGTGAGATTCGCACTGAGCAACATATGCTCAGCTATTTGGTAGCCTTGCTCGGACACTTTGGTCCTCAACACACAATCATCGACATTCCTCTGAGACTTCTGCTGAAATCACTTTCGGGCAGTTGGCCCACTACCGGACCAGCGCTAGCCGAATGGGCAACAAAGTATGGCATCTTCCTCACTGACGTGTGTGCATGTGTGTAAGTGTGTATCAGTGATGGATAGGTTATCCTTATCCGGTTATTCACTTGGCCGTTATTCGTAGGTTTTGACATGCCCGTTACCCCTAACGTTATCCAGTACTTTAGCACCTGATAAGGCAGAATGTGGTTGCTTTCAATCTGCACTCTTCTACGCAAGACAGTCGTTTAACAGAAAACTATTTGTGTCACGCACTACAGCGCCTTTCCCATCAGGTTTTATCTGTGGTTTACACTCTTGCAGTAAAGTATGAGGAGGTAGTATAACCTCTTGCTCTTGGCCAGAAATAGAAAATTCTCATTGAAATTCTCAAGGTTGTAATCTGCATGCACTCCGGTTTTTGAACATGGGCATATTTGAAGATTTTAATGCTGTACATCTGCGTCAACCAGGTTGGTAGGTGGATCTTAATTCCATGCTGCATGACGCTTTGACGGTAACGCCTTCTTCATAGACCTGAAAGTGTTCAAACGCTGTTTGTGTTCTGATCCGCCAAACGTTTTATCCCACTTGCCCAATCAACTGACATTGTCCTGAGCACCTCTGGTAATCATCAAACGAGAGAGTAGAACATACTATCATACAATAGGTAGTAGGTCCTCCGATACTGCGGTTGTCGTCCACAATCGACAACGTTCGGTGCCTCTCAATAGATGACTGTGCTTCACCATGTACCCGAAATGGTATTTGGGGTACATATAAAGAGATCTACAGCTCGCAGTAAGGCAATTTGGGCAGGAACTCATTTACAATTGACAAGCACTTGTTTCCGTTGTTCATAATTGGATACCCGGGAATACAGAATGCTTCTAGCGCCCAGACTTCGGGACTCATATGCTAGCGGCAAAGTCTTAACCGTTGTGATGGCACTGTCTATGTTTTTTTTTTCAAGAGCCGAAACCAAACTGCCACGTCCTTTACCAGCTAAATGTTCTTTTATACAGGGTGCGCCATAAGTTCTTGCACACAATATTTAGTACGCCACAGCCGCTGGATTCAACATAATGGCATGACCTCTATGGCGGTACTGAGCCTACTCAATAGCAACTCAAAACACCATCAGATCAGGGATACATCTCCATTTGCTTTTGTAATAACTCAAAGTTAAGAGAGTAGGGAGCACCTTGTGGCGCGCTGGTGTATCTGGTATAAAACCTCTCGAAGCTTTACCTCAGCGTTATGCTACGAGTCCAAACTTACCTGTGATATAGTACTTCATTCGCTCTAAAACATCATTGAGTAGGGCTGTCCATCAGAATCGGATTGGCGTTATAGATGAATTCGTTCTGAGCACGGGATTTCGGTCGTGCATCATTCCGGGAAGCGCATATTGCACAGAGCAGATTCTAAGCTTTACAGAAACGTCATCTTAGCACTGTTCAACTTGAATTGGAAGCAGCAAAGCGTCTTCTCTCCAAAAATACTCTGCGAGCGGAATCCAGAGTAATTTTGATGTTGCGGTTCATAAAAAAATTGAACAAACTGCTGAAACTTGCCCTTTTCTTAAAAAATTTCTGGAATCTCTGAAAGGAAGGGGAGATGAGATCCCAGTACATCCAGTGAATTCCTCGATGTCTCCTCCGTCTACTCCAATGTTTCGGTGAGAAACGATTCGATTTGCTCTGAGTAGTGCCTTCCGTTGGAAGAGACAGTGTCACCGCGCTCCAAACCGTGCCGCGAGCAGCTCACTTTTCTCTCAAGTTTGAGTTACTATGGAAGCAAGTGGCTACATATTCCTGTTCTGATAGGTGATTTGGGTTGCTATTGAGTTGACTCATTTTCGCTATAGAGATCATGCCATTATGTTGAGTTCAACGGCTGTGGTTTTACTAAGTATGTTGTGCAAGAACTTGTGGCGCACCCTGTACGTACGCTCAGGACCATTGTAAGTCATACTCAGATAACTGGACAGTCTGAAGGCAGCACGAATGCGTTTTTCCAGCAGTAATACCTTTGTTTCAAACCCCATTTTGGGCGTGGCTTTCCCCCCGATTGCTGCCATCCTGCTCTCGACTACTGCTAAAGTAGGGGAGGACGTTAATGACAGCACATAAATCTAGAATGGCAGCAATATCTGAGCTGGAGGGCAGCCATGTCCCGCTTCTGTCCTGTAGCGGCAGGAACCGAGGTGTAGGTGGGTGC
>JARK01001465.1:34279-66375 GCA_000688135.1 Ancylostoma ceylanicum
CCGGAGAAAGGTGCGGGTTTATTATTGCTCTCTGAACTTTCGTACCACGATGGGCACACGTTATCCCGCGGTGGACCCCAACTGACGGTGGGCCCACCATTTTCCCCCAGTTATCCCTCGATTATGGTGTCCGCCCCCAATTACCCCACCGTTAGCCCACCATTGTTATCACTTCTACGGTGGGACCACAATTCGCCCACTGCTAACCCACGTTTTGACTTTTCCATATAAACAATTGTTAGACAGCTGTTGATACAGATAGAAACCGTATATAGACCGAGTGCGGGGTTTGAAAGTCAGAGCCTTGTCTCCGCTTAGGTGGAGACTAGATAAGCCCTACGGGACTTGTCTGACCAGCTGTGGCTCGGCGGAACAGCGGCCCAGCGAACGGTCAGATAAGGTGCGTGGGACGCGGTCGCGTGCGAACGCATCGCGGATGTAAATATCCGCGCGTGACTGCGGAGCCTACTGAGAGCCTGCGCAGGCACCTGCCCAGGCCCCTGGGCGCCTGTACAGGCTCCAGCGTAGGCATCTGCGCACAAAGCTCATGCATGGAAATCCTGAAAATCCCCCAGTTTCCCCACGGAAATCCCCAAGTTTCAGCACGGAAATCCCAGTTTCCCCACGGAAACCTCCTAGGTTCCCCTCGGAAATCCCACAGTTAGCCCACGGTGGCCACACGAGTAGCCCGCGGTGGCCCCACTGTTTGCCCATGGTTGACGTGCCGAACATTCACCATGGGATAACGGTGGGTCCATCGTGGTACGAAAGTTCAGAGCAGTCCGCCAGCTCGGCCAACGCTGGATTTCTAGTTTTCCCTCAAAGGCAGTGTGTCAGATCGTTTCGGGTATCGAGATGTCAACGGAATCCAATTCTTCTCGACGCGCTGATTCCAGTGATTATTTGAAGTCCGAAAAAAAAAACGGTCAAAACCCTACTTCTAGGGCAAATTGTGATCTTGACAGCAAATTGTGATCTTGACATGGGCGAGTTTCCCTGACCGCAAACAAGGAAAATGCGGCGAGAAGTTGAGATTGTTTATCGAAATGAACTTCCCAGCAGCAGCTATTATAGACAGAACAAGTATTTCCGTGTTGGAAACTCAGTAAGTTTCCATTGCGGAATGAAGCCTCTTGTACGACTGGCCGAGGATTTTGAAATTCTCGGCCAAAGGATCCCGTATTCTTCGGGGTTTTCGACGTCTTTTTGAAATTTAAAGTACATCTATGTCTCTCCTGTGCTCAGCATTTCGGATATGATCAGACGGTGTGGGATTGTGACGAGCTGACACACTGCCCTGCCTTTAATCATCAGCCTTTTTTCCATCACACATCCAAGAGTAAATCTAGTTTCCGATGCAATGACAAATAATCTCGTTTGTGACGTGACGAGCTGACCTACTGCCTTTAACCATGCTTGATATGAAAACGACCGTATCTCAGTACACGATGATTCTATCATTAAACACTACCGGGAGAATGGACCATAGGTTCGTTTCACTTCACTTCTCGAGGACGCATAGGGCGGTGTTGCAATACACGCGTTCACATCGATTTCATCAGGTACTCAGAATCCCGAAAACAACTTGCCGCCAAGCATTTGGAGAGCAAGTTTCTGATCGCATCTGAAACTTTCCTCGAAACATGTCGGCAACTTGTTTCCACACTTCCTTTCCTTGCCTATAAAATGAGGACAAGTGTACAAATCTCCTTCTTCATGTTTTTAAGATAAAACCAATATGTGGATGATTACCATCAATAACAACAATAACAACACATAGTCCATAGTGGTAGCCAACAATTACGAAAACAAAGGACCAATCTAGTAACATTTACCACAAGAAATTATATCTAAAAGAATATCGGTCTCCAGAAAATAACAAACAGCACAAAAAGACGTAAGATAGGACAGGTGTGACTCGTGGGTGTTACAGCTCTTTCCTCACTTCCCAACAAGAAGATTATTGGTTTCCGCAGACGTCTTGGATTCCCTCAGTGTCGTGTCGACAACTTGTTTTTTTCTTTCCCTTGTGGGCAAGTTGTCGGGAGAAAAGCTTGTCGACAACTTGGTTTTGAGTGGCTTGGTGATGACAAACTTGTCGACAACTATCTGCTAGTTGAAAGCTTGCTTGCATGTTTTTTTTCGGGCTAAGTTAGGCCGACAACTTGTTTTTGGGGTTCTGAGTATGCGTACTCAGCCACTTTTACCGGGTTGGCCGACAGCAATTGTGAGGCACCGAGCAGGCCACGGCCCAGGTGCCGGTAAGGCCCCAGCCTCTATTCTCGGGCACAGGACAGGCTCCGGCTCACACTCAGACAATGCCGAGGGCGAAACCAGGACAAATACCGGTCGGAACGAGCGAAGGCGAGTTCGGTTCTTTCCACCCGAGAATTATGCTGGTTTAGGCCGCTATAGAACCGCATAAGTCGGTCCTTCCATCCCCATAAACCCGAAAAGCAGCCGCGTTTCGGCCGTCATGAGGCCGCTAATCATAGTGGTTTGGTCCTTATCCGCCCACCCCATATAATGGTTGATCCCGCTCTGCAACACAAATGTGTAATCTCTAATCAGAAATAGGAAAAAGTTAATTTCTGCGAGGTCCAGATATGTTTTCGCAGTGTTAGCTTCCTCCGACCCTCGAGGGGATCCGAACCAACCTGGCCTTTATCATTACAGAGCGAGAGTCCGCTCCTTTATCCACTCGGCCACTCGTGCTACCGCTCTCTTTCACTCCAATAATGCCTTTATTCTCTATCGTCTACTGCCACCCATGGACGGCTTCAGCCTAGCGAACTGGAAGGATTTATACTTTGGAATATTCGAAAATTTTTTTCGAAGAACCGAATTTCGAATTTATTCGATTTTTGATTTATCGAATAATCGAATTTTGAATTTATTCGATTTTTCCATTTTTTCGAATAATCGAATTTCGAATTTATTCGAATTTTCCTTTTTTCGAATTATCGAATTTCGAATTTATTCGAATTTTCATTTTTTCGAATAATCGAATTTCGAATATATTCGATTCGCCACTTATTTCGATTTTTCGAATTTCGAATATACTCGATTCGCCGCTCATTTTGATTTTTCGAATTTCGAATATATTCGATTCGTCATCAATTTCGAATTTTCGAATTTTTTCGGTTTTTCAAACTTCGAATAATCTAATAGATTTAAAATTTGATTTCGTTCTCATATGATGACTTGAGCAGTTTGACTATTTCGGAAAGCGTGGAGTCTCCGATGACTTTAGAATTTGAAGTCATGGTGGTGAAGATTTCTTCTACTATGATAGACCCTCTGCAAGTATGTTTGACTTCAATCATGACATTCTCAAATCTCAGAGATACGAAGAAATATACCTGCCGAATCAGTGCTCTAGGGATTCTAGCTGCAATATGGCACCAAATCTTAACGGCAGGGTCTCATCAAAATGGTCTTCATGTATCTCTTGCTTGCAAAGTTCCATACGATGACAGTGACCTCAAATCTTTTCACTTGATAAGTCGTTCTCGAGGCTTATGTAGGAAATCACAACAACAACAGCTCCTTGTTGCCGCATGGAGGTCCTTTTTGACAAGTCTTGCTGTGGTGGATGATGGGGGCAACCGGCAGCCTCAGACCAGAGCAGAAAATGATACTGCAATTCCATAGCATCTTTCTTTGGCAATCATTTTTCTTTCTTTCTCCGGGGTTGACCTTGAGGAGCACTATCAATGTGGCATTACGTGATTAATGAATGAGCAACATTATGAAGAGCTTCGAAAACCAGATGCACTGCTGATCATTCGTCCTCTGCGGGCCATCCACTATTACAGAGAAAAACCTGGCAGCTTGGAAAGAAGAACTGTCCGAAAAAAATCCTTCGAATATTCGAAATTATTCGATTATTCGAGAGAAAGCCGAATCGATTTTCGAATAAATTTAAAAGTGGACCTATTTCGAATATTCAAATTTCGAATAAATTCGAAAATTGACTTTTTTCGAATATTCGAATTTCGAATAAATTCGAAAATGGACTTTTTTCGAATAGTCGATTCTCGAATTATTCGAATTCGAATTTTTATTCGATTTTTTTATTCGAATATGTTATTCTTCACAAAGTATAGAAAGCTTCATTGGCCAACTAGTCCACCAGTGATGGCTCATCGCTTGCCCCAAAATACTGCGCAAAATTGGCTGTGTTATTGTGTTAGAGGCAATTTCTCACCTCAAATGCACCGGCCGAGAATTTATGCAAACTCTCAGGTGTACGAGGCGCCTCCCGCCTCTACACGGGCATGCCGAGACTTCGGCGCAGTTTTTGGCAAGAGAACACCTGTGCGATCAATGAGATCAGCGGAGATGTATGGCAAGACATGAACTTTCCTTGCCAAGGAATTCGTTCCCTCAAAAACGGGGTTTTTACAGTTTTATTAGAAATCATGGGCATCACTAATCCTAGCCCGTCGAGTTGGACCAGATTTTGTTGATAAACCATAGAAACAGAGGTCTGACACTGCCTTTAAGGATCAAGTTCGTAGTCATGATATTGGTCCGCTTTTATCCTTGTGAGGTGGTACGTTGTGTAAGCTAGAAAAGATTTGGTAGAGATAAGTAGTGATGAAATAGTCCACTGCCGTGTGAGGAAAGTATTGGATCTACCGCCTATCCGGAACGGCGGGGCCGCCGACGCGGTTGGGAGGGTGTATCGATGTAGTTGTGGTTCAGTACTGCAGTCAGAAACTTAGTATTTAGCGCAAAATTGCACTGGATTTCTCGTCTCCTGCCCATCCACCCTCGTTATGCCGAAATATGTCCACATTCAAGCCGCCTTCTGGAGATGGCATTCAGCGGTGTGCGGCTATGAAAAACGGGCCGATGCTCGACAAACTGAGCCTCACAAAGTCGAACTTGTCAGCAACGATTCGCTAGTGAAAAGCTTGTTTACAAGTTTTTTTGGGCGAAGCTGGGCCGACAATTTCCTTTTGAGGTTCTGAGGCAGCCCGAATGATGCCGCAGTCAGCCAACTATGCACCCGATTGCCCGTCTGGCCCGCATCATGTGCGGTTCCGCCGGCAGTTTGCCCGTTATACTCCCTTTCCGAAACGCGGATGGAACAGGATTTGCTCCTGCGATTGTCCGAGTAGTTTCAATGAAGCCCACTCATTACCGGGTAAGCCCCGGGAAGAGACCGGCCAGGCCGCATACCTTATGCCGGGAAGGCCATGTAGGGTGCTTCGGCATTCCCGGCAAAATTGCATGAGTAAGGCCTATGGCATTCATCACAGCGACACCTGTTTACCCGAATATGGACAGGGATCAAAAAATTGCCTTTATAAGTTCTAACACTTCTCACAAAATAAAAACTTTGTACAGGGTGACAACAAAGTCTTTGGCCAAAACTTTCACAGAAATTTTCTCTGGCAACTTCGGCAAACAATTGGTGGCAATGGTGTTGGTTGTGTTGCATATGTCTCTACCAACATACATTTAGTATATGACACAGTGTCAAAGCCTTTGAGTAAAATGGCAGCATCATAAAGTAAAGTAGTGCGAAGATGCGGTTGCTCATCTCCTACAGAGCGTGGTAAAAAGTTTTATTTCTCACATGCTTTGCTCATTTTTCGCAGAAAAACTATTGAAGCGCATCAGAATTATCAAAATTGTGCATCTTTTACATCTTCTGAACTGCAATATTGGGTAAGATAATTTTTGAAAGGAATTATACAAAATGACAGCATTTCACCGCATTAGTTGGTGTAACTCTCTGCTACAAGAGAATACCGATATGAAAAATATTGTGAATAATGCCCAAAGCGTCCTCTATGTTCCCCCAAAAGTACAGGTTTCTGCGACAAAGATGTCGGCAGCTGGGGTGTATTTAGTTCTGAAAGTGGTGCGCGCGGCATCAGCGTGGCCGCCGGATGAGGTCTGCCATGATTTCTTGCCAGAACATTTTGGTAAAGAACAAATTGAAAGGCATTAATTTTCCGAAAAAGACCAAAAGTGAATGCAATTTCATTTCTAGCAATATTTCCTATTGTTGTCCTTCTTTGGAGCAGAAACCACCAAGTGTTCACCTATTGCAGTTTTCGCGAAAACAGAGGTGAAGTCAATGCTCAAAGTATCGATGAAGGAATCCGTGATTGTGTTTTATTGCTAAGTCCCAACCGCACAATATATGCATGGGTGGGACCTTTTAAAGCAATTTTGTAACTACTTTTGAAGAAAAAATCATAAAACATTGGTTGTGAGGTCACTTCGGTGACTATGACACATTCACGAAATATTCCTCATACTCCTCGATACCAACATATCTGGATATAACCGTATATTTGCTTCATAGCACACTTCTTTACCTTGCTTCCGTAAAATTATGGGACCTATCGCTGAAACCCTGTGAAAGTTGTAGGGTTGAGTTGACCCTGAGGAGATGCGGGCTCTAGGCTACGCGGTTCGTGAGAGTTTTGAGGCCTGCATCGGAAAGACTGGAGATTTGCTCGGAATCTTAATAGTGGTTTTTGAAGCTCATGCATTGTGTAAACTCATATTAAATTTTGGTTCCCTTGTCTAGCCTACAGGAATTTTTATGAGTTGCAAAGCGTGGCCAAAGACTTTGTTGTCACCCTGTATAATATTAATAATTCAATTCGACACCTAAGGAGTAGTTCTATCCCTTCGACATAGAACTGTTCTAGTTGTGAATTGAAAATATTGTCCGATTAGCAAATCTAGTCATCTTCATCATACAAGGGGGGGAGGAGGGTTGAAAAATTTCCGGAATGACAATAAAAACAAAAAAATCGCAACCGCTCAATAATCATTTTTTGACCATTCCCATAGAAGCTCAACGCACTTGGTCCAATCTGTTTCAAGCAATTCGTTCTTCCCTAGAATCACCTTCCCTGAAGTACACAAAGAAACCGTCCAAAGCTAAATTTTGCTCGTCGCTCAGCCCATGATCTTTCCCTAAACAGGAATTTGACTTTCGTGGACGAGCAGGAGTGTGAAGGCAATGAAAATATGCAGATGCGGTAAAGTTTCGAGTTTGATATTCACAACTTTCCGTCGAGAGATCGGTATTTTTAGAACGGTCATACTATCATGCAGATACAAAGCTGTTTTACTTGACCGGACGAGGGCGCTTTGCTAGAACTCCCACTTCAAATGCTTCCAAAAACGTTCGATATGAAGAAGAAAAAAAAATGGTCGATATGAAGAAGTAACACCTTCCCCGATAACTAGCAAAATTCCCTGGGAGCGAGAACAGGTACCACCATCACTCTTTTGCAATAAGTTAACCTTTTCTTCTTTGGACTCTGCATATTTTCCTGTATCATCCAAAGTTTTAAATAATGTCGTGTATCTAGAGGGTAATTTTGAGAGGCTTTTTTTCCAGCTACGGTTCTCTTTTGCAGTGTAACGGGTGGAGTACAAAACAAGAGNCCTTTGGACTCTGCATATTTTCCTGTATCATCCAAAGTTTTAAATAATGTCATGTATCTAGAGGGTAATTTTGAGAGGCTTTTTTTCCAGCTACGGTTCTCTTTTGCAGTGTAACGGGTGGAGTACAAAACAAGAGTCTAAAATTCTTAAAGAAAAAGTTCTTCTCAGGCATGTGGAAGTGCAGCACCGTTCTTTCAAATGGTTTTCTGGTCGTATTATCTCTTGTGAAATATGGACTTATTGTACATAAGAGATGCCTGAAACCGTCTCAATTTTGTACACTTTTGATTGTCACCTGCAAAAACGACTTCAGACATTCCATCTATGATTCCAGGAACAGTGACCTTTTTCTGCGCTTGGTTCACTCTCTGTTCGTGTGTAGCTACGCTCTACATTCCAAGCTTGGAATTAAGTTTGCGAAGTAAAGATGATGAGGTGCTGAAACCAATACTCCGACGCGATTTGATTTCCTTTCTGTTTTCTCCTCTAAATAAAAAAATTAATGACCGCTCAAACTCCGTCTCTATCTGCTTGTCAAAAGCAGACTCACTGTCGGATTGACTTGACATTTTCGGCCTTTTCGAATGGAGGATTTATAAATGCAATGGCATACGAACATTTGGATAACAGCAGTTATATTGTGGTCATTCCGGAAACTTTTCAACCCGTCCTCGTAGAATGCTCTCGCTTGCATGGTATTGGAGAGTGACGGGAAAAGATGGCAATCTTTTAGGGCAAACTCAGAGCTGTACGGTGGGAGAGGTATTATTTCCCACACAAAGTCGAACAGCATCTGGCGAGTCACTCTTGCGATATGAGGTCGTACCTTGCCGTACAGGAATCCGATCGTGCCGTGATTTCGACGCTTCTCTGCAATTTTCGTGGTCATTCTATCCATCCGTTCACACCACAGATGTTGTGCTAGCGAAATCGCGTCACAGTAGACCTAAGTGAGTGATGCCTCTGCAGTCGCATCGAACACTGGACATAACCTTTACAGAGTGAGGACTTGCCTTAGGCTGCTGCTCAGGCTGCTGTCAGTCCAGTAACTGTTACGCTTGATCCTGACGTAAGGACACCAAATCTCATCCCCGTGAAGATGGGCGACAGCCACCATTCTATGCGCTTGTACAAAACCATTTCAGTCGATGCCTCTGCACTTCGGTGAAGATCGCGTTCGGTCAAACCATCACCACCCAACCTGCAACACTGAAGCATTGAGGTCAATTTCTGTACAGTGCGTTCAGGCACCGTTTTGTCTCCAAATACAATGGTAATGGGACGACTGGATGCAGCTGTTGATCCTCCAGATACGAGGTCATATGCTAGAAATCCGCGGAAGTACTGTTTTGAAAATTCTATCTTCCTGGAAGTGGTTCTTGAGTTGGTTTTCAGATAATGATAGCATGAAACTTGCACTTACCTGATCTTCTTACATGGACACAAGATGTGCTGCAGAGGGGCGGAAGCTAAAGGGAGAGTCTCAACTCGTTCTTGTTTTTGAGCCGTTAGCAGGCTGCGAATGTGCTCGACGCGCTGATCATAACGATTTATACGAAATACCGTAGAACGACCTCTGAACCCATTTTTCGAGTCTGTAAAGGCGCTGTAACAGCATCACTTTTGTGACATTTTGCGCACATTTTTTCCATTCAGCAAATCAGCGGGCGAGGAAATGAAGGATCTGTCGATATCTCCTACACGCGAAACAAGGTGCTCAGGAACCCCAGAAACTCAGTTTTGCATCGATTCTCGCCGTTACCGGCAAATGCATCAGTTTTGCATGGGATATCCGTGGAATTCTGTGGGCTGCGGATTTGCATGGGTTCTGCATGGGATTTTCACAGGTTGCATCTTGGGCTGACCAAAGAACATGTTGCAACACGTGAAAACTCGCGTAGATCCCATGCAAAACTCAATCATCTCGTCGCCGTATTGATCCCTTACAAGCAGTCGTATTTTTCCTCTGCTAGCGGTTGCTGCGCCGACGTGGTTCTGTTTTGTTCATTATTAGTTATTCGCGTTAGCGTTTACAGTCTGTATATTTCGGGGTGTCCAATAGGCGCATCGCATAGTGCGCGACGTAGTCCCCCTTCTGGCGGCGTTCCAGCGGCCGACCAGCTGATCGACGATCGATTATGGACGCCGGTAACCGCATTGGGTAAGCTTCTTTTATATTTATCATGGTCGGCCGTTGGAACGCCCCCAGGAGGGGGCCGCGTCGCCCACCGTGCGGTGCGGCTATCGGACACCCCGAAATATACAGACTGTACAAACATATGCCAGACTTTGCCAGTAATCACCGTGATCTGCACTACATCCAATGGTCGGGTTGCCACATAGAGGAGGCGAATGAGGAGATTCCAGACGCAAGAGTATCTCCAGACTCCACCTGCAACAGTGGCGATCGCCGGCGTAGATAAAGTAAATCAGGAAACTCCAGACGAAAGAGGGATGATAATCAAAGGGGCGTGGAAGTCGATGGGTATCTTTTCTATTTTCGCTAACACCCACATCGGTAGTTCATTTTTGGCATATCCTCGAGAGTCCGGCCGATGAGCTCCGTTTAGCAGCGATCCATGACGATGTAATGTGGCAATCGATACGTACTCAGACAACGTTTTCTTATCACTTTCGGGACAAAATCAGGAGCACCGTCGGGAGACACCATTTTGGTTTTGTTGCGGGATTAACCGGAGAATGGTGCGGGTTTGTTTTTGCCACGTGGTAACCCTTATCGAATGAGGGGTATATAAGGGCCTCATATTGTAGGTAGGCTTCAGTCTACTCTCCTGGCGGAGAGTGGAGTCGTAGGGATATGGCATGCTTCACAGCGACGCTGTCGCTGCGACCGTTCACATGAAAATGATGATAACAAAGTGTTACAAGTTCTCATGTTTTATCACGCTATTTGCGTCGGATAGCGTGTTGGTGTAGGATCAGTTGCACGAGAACTTTCTGCCGTGAACGGTCGCAGCGCCTGAGCGCTGGTAGCGATCGAAGTCGGCCCACGGATCGCATACGCGTTGCGGTCGCCGTGCATTTTTGTTTTCCTTCGTTTTTCAGTTTCGGGACGAAATCCGGTCTTCTGCACCATGATTCTGGTAACATTTTCGGGACAAAATCAGGTCTCCCGCCGCAGCTTGCGGGACAAAATCGGGATGTTGCGGGACAAAAACTAGCTGTTTTTGATGATTCCCGCTAACCGTCGAGAGGGAGTCATTATTTTGTCAGAAGGGACTCCCGAGCAAATGTCTGAGTACCATTGCCACGATCCTTATCTCCTATATCGCCGGTTCATTTATATTCATTTTGAACTAGCGGAGGATGCTAGGGATGCTTTAAGAGGAATGATAACTCACGCAATTTCACCGTGATGGCCGAAGCACCGGGATGGCCTAAGCACCAAAAGCCCTGCATTCAAGTGACTAGGAGGTAAAAGGAAGGCGGTATGGAGTCGCCTCAACAAATAGGCTCCACCGTCCACTCCCGGGAAGCCCGGCTAACTCCCCAGTAAGACCCTACCCCAGCCCCCACTGGGAAATAGCGCCCAGCAAACTGTTCCCTGTGTGTAATTTTTTTTCACAAGCTACGCACAGCAGTATCAAATAGTGTTCCCCTAATCTCGGAAGGGTCACTGGTACGGCAGCGTCAGTGAGGACGAGGTTGGAGGGATTACCTAGGCTGCCTCGATACTGGAGAAGAACTGTTCCTAGGAAACTGTGATAGTAGAGGAGTTGGTGGAGTCAGTGTCCTCGTCAACACGAACTTGGCCATGAACATCGATTCTTTCGAACAACTAACGACCTGAATCGGACGTTTGCGACTTAAGAGATGTGAATCAATGCCGGCGCTGACAGTCTTCGTCGCCTTCGCTCCAACATCCAGCTACGATGAAGACGAGATCGAGGTCTTCTATACGGACTCGGAGAAGTGCTACAGGGAAGACCACACATTCTATAAGGTCATCATCGGTGAATTCAACGCAAAGATTGGTCCTAGATGAACGCTTGAGGAACCTCACATCTGTACCCACGGACTACAGTGTAACGGACAGGAAGAGAGGCTCTCCCAGTTTTTCATGACGTCGAAGACCATCCATGGTTATTCACAATTCCAGAAGCCAAGCTTCCTACGATGGACATGGGAGTCACCCAGTGAGGTGCCATGCACAACACACATGACACCATAATGAAATCGACCACATTAACGTCAACCGAAGGTTTTGCCTGACCGACGTCGGTGTTGTGCGGAAGTTCTACACCGGCCGGTAGTAATCCACCCTGAAAATTGGCAACTGAAGGTGGCACCTCGGTGCCACCTACGTGCCACCTAGGTGGCAGCCTTGAGGAGAAAGAGACTCCTCAATCGGTGGGAATTTCCAGCGTTTTTCATTGTTCTTGAAACCAATGCTTTCTTAGTGACCTACTCTGATCCCCTGCTCAGTGGACAGTGCAAACCTTTCCGAACACTAGTGGGAATTGATTAGGCGTTTGAGGTGCCGACATAGTCGCGACCTGCTTGGGAGCGAGCTAGGTTCCACCTTGAGGTGCCACCCTGGTGGCATCTCAGATGCCACCTTTTTGTAGAAGAGGCGCAGGATGCGAGAGCGATGAGAGAGTGTGCAAAACGGGAGGTTCGACCTGGTGGCACCTCGGACATGCCCAGAGCATGTCCGAGGTGCCGCCAGGTTGGGAGCTTCAACTTCATTTACTACCAGTACGCCATGAGAGGAGCCCAACGCTTTTATAAAGGTCCGCCGGCTTCGAAAGCTGGGGAAACGCCTAGAGGTGGGTCCAACGGTGTGATAAGGGTGCGCCAGCGCCCGGAATCGGCAATAGCGATATGCGACGGGTCCAACTGTGTGAATGGAGTGCGCTGGCGTCCAAAAGTTAGGAAACGCCTGGGGACGGGTCTAGCTGTGTGATTAGGGTGCGTATAGAGCAATTTATACTAGATGCGAGCGACTGACGCGCGTGCGTCTATATGTTGAAGAATAGGGCCTAGTCGCATCGCAGTCGCATAGCAGTCGCACGCGCTTGCGGTCTCGCGACGGCCGCGCTTTCTTTTCATTTAGAATTTCATGTCGCGTTGACCGGTCTCCATGGAAAATCCTTCGCAAATGGATGCGTACGTCTGATAGTCGCATCTGGTATAAATTGCCCTTACTGCGGCTTTCCATTGCGGCTTTCTTCCCTACATGATTCATTCTCTCCCCTACACCTACGTGCACACTATAGAGCAATTTATACTAGATGCGACTTGCGTGCGACTTCCAGACGCACGCATCCATTTGCTGGAGATTTTCTATGAAGACCGGTCAACGCGGCATGAAATTCTCAATGAAAAGAACGCACGGCCGTCGAGAGGCTGTAAACGCGTGCGATTGAGCTGCGACTGCGATGCGACTGGCCCCTTTTCTTCATCATATAGTCGCACGCGCGTCAGTCGCACCCATCCAGAACAAATTGCCCTTATTTCCCACTGCTTTCCTTTTCCTCTCCAAATGTGTCTGGATCGACCACCCCTCCTTTCCGCTTACATGCACCAGTAGCCCCTTATCGCTTGAAATTCCAAAACATCCATCTGACCATAAACCATTTCGAGTGACCATTTCTACCTAATCGGTTACATTCAATGAACAACTGGGACCAACTAAATTGCGTTTTTCTGTCAATTTTCTGTCACGTTTGTCCCGTCTCCAGGGTTTCCCACATTTGGGTGTCGGCGCATTCTAATCCCACCGTTGGACGATCCTGCCATTTTCTCAAACACGTAGCACAGCACCTCACGCCTAGATGGCATCTAAAGTTGCCACCTTGTTGGGAGAGGTGCCACCAGGGTGGCACCTTAGGTGCCAACATGCGGGGTGGATCACTACCGCTCACCGGATCAGACCATCGCCTCCTTCGCGCAAAACTCTTCTTTTCGCGTAAAGGAAAGAAAGGCGCGAAGCACAAGAAGAGGAGTCTCAAATCAACCATCAACTGGGACCTCTTCACTACGTTAGCCGGCTTTTGGGGAGATACCGTTGTCGACAACATCGATGAAGAGTACGAACGGCTCATTCAACATCTCCGTGACAGTGCGAAGAAAGCCAAGGGTTCGGGAACCACCAAGAGACGACTGTCTTATGAGACTCTTGAGCTGATACGCCAGCGTGGAGCAGCGAGAGCCGCAGGCAACTACCAACTTAAGTCGGAGCTCGCAAGACGGTACAGAGAAGCGATAGAAGAAGACCTCAAGGAGAGACGAGCAGCAGTGTTGGCTGAAGCCGCAGGGGCAGGGAGAAGCATTCGCAACACCTGCCGAGACTTTGCCAACCGTAAGATCAAGATGACCGCCCTCCGGTGCCCAAACGGAACGACCACCTCATCTAGAAGGGTAATGGAAAAGGTCATTCACGAATTCTACTCGGAGCTCTTCGACAGCCATGTATACCTACCCGTACCATCCCAGGGAGGATGGATATATCATCCCATCGGTTCTTCCCTCCAAAGTCCGACATGCCATCAAGTCGGTGAAGAATCGTACAGCGCCCGGCCCCGACAGGATTCGACCCGAACATCTGAAGAATCTACCGACAACTCTTGTGAACACACTTGCTAGGCTCTTCACGCGGTACCTGTCGGAAGGCAAAGTACCCATCCAATGGAAGACCAGCAGGACTGTGCTGCTGTACAAGAAGGGAGACCCGTAGGACATCGGCAATTAACGCCCAATCTGCCTACTGTCCGTAGTCTACAAGTTCTTCACGCGAGTAATCCTTAACAAGATTTGAAGAACACTAGACGAAGGACAGCCGTACGAGCAAGTAGGGTTTCGGAAAGGATTCTTTGCGATCGACCATATACACACCGTCACCAGGCTCATTAAAGTATCACGAGAATACATGATGCCTCGGGCAACCAGGGTGTACCGACTCGTTACATCAGAATATTTTGTGAGTTCCATACCATCTTCAAGACCAAAACATTTCACTATTCCATGACGACATCACCATCAGCATCAGGAGAAGGGTTCGACAAGGCGCACGCATCACCGGAACTATTCACAGCCACTGTCGAGGCCGTCATGCGAACGCTAGAATGGGATAACATTGGATTGTGAGTTGCAGGTCGGCTACAAAACCGCTTTCGCTTCGTTGATGATATCGTCGTCATAACATCCAGCATGAGTCAAGCAGTCAAGTATGCTGGCCGACTTCAGCGGCGCGTGTGGAGAGATCGGTCTCCAGCTAAATCTGGCCTGGACAATGTTCATGAGGAACGAATGGGTACCAGATGCCCCATTCTCGCTCAACGAAACAACCGTATCCGAATGCTCCAGCCACGTATATACAGGCAATTCAGAAAAGAGTCGGTATTGTGTATCTCTACGTGGAAAACACAACAGCGAATTTGACAAATCACGTTCTATTTTGTTAATCGCAATGATATTTGCTGCCCAACATATTAAAACAATCTCGGAAGTGATGTGGGATTTCGTGAAACACATGCGTTCGAGCGGTGCGGTACCGACGGTGCGATGGGTTGAATTGCCTGTATATTCAGATCGGGAAGCCAACATGATGAATAGCCTCGCTCCAGAACTGTGCAGGAGGGAGCGAGCTGCTTCGGGAGGTTGCAAGAGCACCAGGCCTCGTGCCCACTTCTTCAACACCACAGTTCTACCTCCTTCAACGTACGCTTTGTACCGCGCATAGTCCTTCGAATCCTTGAAGTCCTTAGAATAAGCATGTAGAATATCTTTTTCAGTCGAACTCTTCCAACCTCGATCGCCCCAATCAACATAATTCGCCTCAACTGTGCTGCTCAATGTGAAGGCGGTTCTAAACACGCGCATCTTTTTTCTTTCCTTCTGTAGAACCAACAAAAACCCTATCATGAGGTTCTGCCTCGGACTCGGTAAGGAGTCTCCCTTACTTTTCGACTTTTTTGCGAAGGCCAGCTTGCCACCGGGAAGACATGTGCTGCGACAGATATGCACAATATAATCTAAATTTGAAAATATTTTGCGAAGATAGGCGAAGCAACACACTAGATTTGCAGGAACACAAATAGGGAACAAGTAGAGCGGTCGATATGCATCTGAAGCACGAACTGATGCAGAACCGATGCAGATCCCATGCAGAACCGAGTTCCATTGGGCTTGGGTTTCAGTTCTGCGTAGGATCTGCATCAGTTCTGGGTGGGATCTGCATCGGTTCTGCACGGAATATGCATCAGTGATAAATGACGGATGCAGCTATCAATCCCATGCAGATCTGATGCAGATCCTATGCAGAAGCGGGTTGCTGGAGTTCCTGAGTGAGACACTGTCTTCAAGGCAAAAAAAGCACATTTTCGGAAACTGCGAGAACTTTCTCTTCAGCCTAATACAGTTTCGGCCAAAATTATATTAGAAGGAGCATATCTAGTTGAGTGAAGCAATACTGAGGCGAACATGAGAGAGTGAGGTAGTAGACCTACTGTTTTACACATTATCTGTTTCGGGGCTTGAACTAGACCCGATTTGTGGTCTCCTTGGCGCCCCGGGTCTGAGACCCTTTCATCAGTAGTTCCCAAGGAGACTTCAAAACAGTTTATAATCTACAAACATATGAGAACATTGCGGAGGTATGAAGTAGTTCAAATATGGATGTATAAAGAAGTCAAAGCTGTAAAGTCCAGGTGAAAACTAGTCACAGAAGGACAAAAATATTGGCGATAACATCTCTTCCTTCCTGTAGTAGTGGTTCGAAGTCAGGTTTTCGCGCCGCTGCATCCGTTCAGGTCATTGTCCCCAGAGCTAACAATCTATTCCCTATCTCATATACAAGAGGAAAGTGTATACCACTGCTAAAACTCGGTTTAATGTAAAGCCTCAAACTACAAACTTTAACCTTCAATGAATTTTGAGTCATATCATATCATCAACTATCATAAAATTTGAACTTCAAGGCTACGTCAAGATTTACGTTAACAAAAGTTATGGAGGAAAGTTGAAAAGGCCATATAATTTTGGCCGACACTGTAGATGAATAGTGGATAACAAAAAGCCGGTGAGAATGGATATATTCTAATTTCCTCCTCACGGGGCAATGAATACATTGCAAATATAAAAGTACGGCTACTGGAACCTGAATATAGTTTGAAAACTATTAAAGGCATCAGAATTCGCAGGGTATGAGACATTATGTGTCTTTCGGTGTATCTACCGGGTGAGTTGTAGCATGAAACGAGCGGATATTTATGTTATTAATCACTGTCTTCCTTTGCGCCAACCTGAATTGGAAAACGTCTTGAAGCACCTATGCCGCATGAAGCGTGCGCCGGTGCACAGAAGTGGAAAAACGCTGCTCAGCTGGTACATCGCCGCGCTTTAGATGTGCGATTGCCCAGAAGAGAGAAAATTTTCCTGAGTACAAAGCTACGGGAGTGATGCGCTGGCCCTTGAAAATGCAAGATGTCACCCAATTGTAGGCCCAATTATGGGGCAGGTGAATCGAGCATCGAAAAAAAGTCTGATGGTTTTGCGTATTAGGACGCTCAGATGCTTCAGATAAAAGACTAATAGTTCCAGTACGAAGTAGAACATATGACTTAAGAGGAAGATTCGTGAGACAATAAAAATGATACATTTAGAGCAAGATTGCAACAGCAGGTTCAAAGTGCAGCAGCAACTCACTTTTGTACTCATAGTATGCTATACGATGACGAATTCAAGCTTCCTAAGGTGCAGTGCTACATACCTTCACATTAACATTCAAGCTGCCTCTCGCGAAATTATAAACCTTCTAGGCTGGCACGACGATTTCATTTCAAGGACATCAATGGGATGTGCTAAAGAAGATATATGATGGCGTTTTCTCGATAGTATACTTGGTAAGTTCAGTTAACTAGAATACAAAACATTGTATCGTAGAAACCAAGGTGCCAATTTCCTTTCTTGCTCTGTGACACTCTGCTGGCTGATATTTCCAGCGAGAGCATCATGCACATGAACGTTATCTTTACTCATCTAATACATGGATCAGTGGCCAGGTTATTAGAGATAACGATATGGATGGAGGTTGCCTTGCAGGGATTGGCACCGCTCTTCTTAGAGGCTGGGCACTCGTGCCTCACTTGTGAAAAGAGATCCTGGTCCTACAGAGACCTCTGAAACTCGCTCTCACAAGTGAATCTTTAAATTATCCGAGGTGTGGCAGAAACACCCAGTTCAGAATACGGATCCTAAATATGATTCCAGAATTTATCAGCTACTTAAAACTGTAATTTATTGAGTCAGGGTGTTGCGAAATTATTTGCCGAATCGACAAATACAAAATGCTGTAGCTCGGCTCAAACACAATTTTTCATGATTTTTTCACGTTAACGTTTTTTTTTTTTGACGCCCGCTTACTTTGGTACTTCTTCCTCGACAATCCAGTGAGGATTATATTCCTATACGCAGATATTTGTAGATGGAAGACTTAAGAAATAAGAAGATTAAGTGAATGCCTCGGCTCTGCACTGCGTCAGTTCCACCAGATGTCTTTTGACGTGTAAAGCAGAGTTACGTCGGAGCAGAAGAGAAGCCTACGTCTGGTTATCACTGTCGCTGTCGTATGTAATATTCTGCCCACGAAACTCTAACGAGCCTCACTCTATGGCGAGTCCCTGCAGTGAGAAATTGTCACTGACAAAGAAATACAAATGTCAGTCTCCAACTACATTCTATTGCAGCATTTTTTATTTACCTCCAGGCACTTGAAGGCAGAGAACCACCTCGTTTCCATGAAGATAGCAACATATCGCGGACCTGCTCACCATGTTGGTCCAGTAACATACATCAACGGGCAGAAAAGCGGCGAAAGTGTTGTTCTCGAAAGGGTCGAAATGACCAAAACGTGGAGCCGGGAGGCGGATCGCTCTAATCTGTGCTGGCTGCCAGCCACTGCTGCAACATTGGCCTTCGAGTCTTTGCTTGTCCATTCGATAAGATCTACGGCTTCACACGTCATTTGGGGTTAGTGAACTGCCACATACCTCGCCACGTAAAACGGGCTTTGAAGCAAGTATAACAGTGGAATCAACGTGCAGAGGAGATGGAGAATCTGCTATCACCAAAACCACAAAATGAGGTGGGCCTTTGACTTTTTGGCATAGAGTGAGCGAGTTTAAAATCATTCCTTCTCGAATCTATAAAAATTCCCGGAAAACATCAAACCCGGATATTAAAGCGGCCTTGGAAGGGAGGAAAAGTCCTACCAGAAAATCATACAAGTTGGCTTGATACTGCTTAAATCGGTCAAAAGAAGAACGTTTTAACGGAAACGGCAATCATTTTCATAACACCCTGATAATTTTGAAAAAATAAACAACAACGTCGCTTTGACGAGTGTTGTGCAGGATTTACAGCTGTAGTTATAGTGCATCGGAGTCTGATCCAGCCGGTCGGACAACAAAGATAAGTATCGATCTTCGTCGGATAAGAATCGACACGTATCTTCTGTTATCCGACATGTTCGTACACTATATGAAATCATGTGTGAATGAATTATATGAAATCGAGCCTTTTCATTAATTGAGAAAGGGGTTATTCAGCTACGCGATTCTGATGATAAACGGAAGTTATACGCAATGAAGGTGGAAAAACAAGCAAATTGTGAGAGGTAAGCGATACTTATAACTCGCACGTGGGAAGAGGGGATTTAGGATCGGCACCTACATTTGGCCTTAGGCTTAGGCTCAGGCTTGAGCTCATGCTCAGACTTCCAAGCAGAAACCTATGACGTATAAAAAGTTCAGCAAACGAGATTATTTGTCACTGCATCGGAAACTAGATATACTCTTGGATGTGTGATGGAAAAAAGGCTGATGATTAAAGGCAGTGTATCAGCGCCACAACCCCACATCAACTGAAAATATTCGGGCTTCTGAGTACACAGCTGCACTTTAAATTTTAAAAAGATGTCGAAAACCCCGAAAAATACAGGATCTTTTGGCCGAGAGTTTCAAAATTCCCGGCCAGTTGGACGAGAGGCTTCATTCCGCAATGGAGCTTACTGAGTGCACAGCATGGTTTTCCTACACGGAAATACTTGTTCTGTCTATAACAGCTGCTGCTGAGAAGTTTATTTTGATAAACAATCTCAATTTCTCGCCGCATCTTCCTTGTTTGCGGTCAGGGAAACTCGTCCATGTCAAGATCACAATTTGCCTTAGAAGTAGGGTTTTGACCGTTTTTTTTTCGGACTTCAAATATATCACTGGAATCAGTGCGTCGGGAAAAATTGGATTCCGTTGACATCTCGATACCCGAAACGACCTGACACACTGCCTTTAAGGGAAAACTAGAAATCCAGCGTTGGCCGAGCTGGCGGACTGGTGGAATATACGCAACTCATAAGCGGAGCTACGTATTTGGGCTCAGCTAATGATTAGTTCCACTTTTGTTAATTATCTAGCAAGGGAAGGATACTCCCTGGCCGTGAGCACTCCTGATGACCTATGTACGGTTCAATGCAGGTGGCAACACTGATGTCGAATCCATGCCGCACCATTCCTGAGGGGTCTTGAGTGGAATGTTGAGGTGGGTTTTGATGTGTTTGGATTATAACAAGCTTTTCTTTGTTCGCTGTTCTAACTGTGAGAAGCTACTTTGTTTTGACACTTTGTGCTATCTTACCATATGTGCAGATAAAAGAGTTTCGATTGTCGGAGAGTAAACCATGTATTAACTTTCTGCTGTTGTGAGACACATATGCGATCGCACACATATGCGATCTCGAGGGCCACAGAGCCAGCTCGGTCCGTGGTGTAGTAGTGTCTCGCTTCACAAGGATAAGGTTGATGGTTCGGATCCTGCTGCTGCACACTGTTTTGCATTCATGATTTAGAACCCGTCTTTTTTCAAGGAAGCTATTTTTAGACAGTTATGCCATATTCCCCACTAGCATACCGACAATACAAAGGTTCGGAGTGATTCCAAAGGTTCTTCGTACATCACATCTCACAACAGCAGAAAGTTAATACATGGTTCATCCTCGGGATATCGTTTAATTCTGATAAGACTAGTGGCCCCGTGTGTTTCCTATGCGTCATGTCTCATCGTATTTTAATAGTGCTGCTATGAGAGTTTCATTAGAATGCAGGCACTTCTAGTTAAGCACTGGTCACCATTCATAACTCAGTGGAACAACCACATGTGATGATCACCTGCCTGACGGAACCAAACAACCGATCAGATTCAATGTCTGTTAAACGTATGCGTAATATTGTACAGTCTACTACTTACTACTACGTACTACAGCCCCATTACAAATGTGCCAGGAGAAATAAGGTAAAACCAGCCTGATCGTCCGGCTGACGCCGGACTCTCAGGCTTCTTTTCGTGCTCGCTTCGCTCGCGTTGCCTTCATGTGGCATNAGTGTAAATAGATGAAATCAAATGTGAAGTATCCATTTCATCGGGAAAGCAGCTAAGAATAGAAGGAAACTTTAGAAAAAGGGGACTGTGAAGACCTCTTAAACATATTTAAATTGTTCATGAAGGCTCTCTTGCAGTAGTTTGAGAGAATAGGACAAAAACAAACATTAGAAAAACAAACGAAACCATAAAGCTTAGGCCAAAGCGCGAAATCGGCCCACTTTCGGAGTTCCCTTCGGGACCCTGCGTATCGGCTACGCATTTGAGTCGACGCGCAGTATCAGCGCCATTTTCGGGGCATAACGACCTTATCTTTTCAATATAGTAGGATATCGAGAATCATGTTCTTACTGCAATATTATTTGTGTACGATTACCCTGAGTATGCGGCACATACAGTATCGGAAAAAAATCTTTGAAAGTTTGCGTTCGTGAATTACGTATGAAATAGCAGTCGCCATCAATGTTGTGGCGCTTGTTATNGCGCAAATTGCTCGAAATGCGGTGGTTTCCCACAAGGAACAAGTCCTTGATGACGTGATGACGTGGATCTCTCGTGCATTCCCAGTTCTGCTCACCAAGATTCAAGGAATTTCTCACGTACTCATGTCATGCCGCTGGGTACTGTGACACCCATCCGGGTAAATTTTTAACTCCAGTCGAGTTTTGCTTCACTCAAAATGTGGTGGGATCTTGTGAACATGTTGATTGTAACAAGCTTTTCTTTGTTCGCTGTTCTTATTGTGAGAAGCTACTTTGTTTTGACACCTTGTGCTACCATATGTGCAGATAAAAGAGTTTCGATTGTCGCGAGGGAAAACCATGTATTAACCTTCTGCTGTTGTGAGGTGTGATGTACGAAGAACCTCTGGATTCACTCCGAACCCTTGTATTGTCGATATGCGAGTGGGAAATATCGCACAACTGCCTGAAAATGTCTTCCTCGAAGGAGGACAAGTTCTTAATCGTGGATGCAAAAGAGTTCGGTGCAGCAGGATCCGACCGTGCACTCTTGTTCTTGTGAAGCGAGAGACTTACCACTTCACCACGAACGGAGCTGGCGCCCAGACCCTCAAAATCGCATATGTGTGCGCTCCCGCATAAAAAAAACCGCCATAGCTTTCCACTCAGGACCTCACAGGAATGGTGCGGCATGGATTCGACATCAGTGTTGCCAACTGCATTAAACCGTACATAGGTAATCAGGAAACTTCATGGCCAGGGAGTATCCTTCCCTTGTAAGATATCTGCAAGCATGAAACTTTTTCCCAAACGTCAAGTGGTTGCCTCACCCCACTTTCTAGTTTACCAATACATCACTGATGATGTCCTTGGTACGAGAAACAGTATACATAAAGGTGTAGTATATAGCCGAACGTTACATCTTTATTCCGGGATATCTTAGCTAACAAACGTGCTACCATCTAGCAAGCTGCACCGCAGCGGGTTCTGTAGCTCAAAAAACTCTTTGAACTGGTTCACACAGAGGGCGGTGTAGGAACAGCGGGCCAACAGATGACGGACCCACTAGTGGGTCTTACTTGTTTTAACCATTGCTCTTTAGTGGATTTTCGTCAGATTTTGCCTATGGGAGTTACTTCACACGCTCATAACAAATATGGTGTTCATTTTGTACCGTGACGAAAGTAATGGGGCGCCTGTGACGCAGTGGTAAGAGGCTCGCTGTGCACGCACACAGTCGTTGATTCGATTGCACCCGTGGCGAACCAAGCCATCCATCCCTCCGAGGTCGGTAAATTGATACCAGAAGAGTCAGAGAAGCACTGACTTGATACATCGGATGCCCTCCGCAAGTCACTGTACAGGACACATACAAAATCAACGCCTCTACGATGTTCAGATGAAGTCGAATTCTTGGCGCATCCCTCGTGATGGGATCGACTGACGTCGACCATTTTAGTCTTTATAGCCAAAATGTAATGTAGGGATACAGTACACGCACTGTAGATACTGCAGGTGTATTTTGCCCCAGAATCTAGTGAAATTTCACGCAGGAGGCTGATACGCAGAATGCGAAAAACACGAAGTCAGCGCTTCACGCTCCCAAACTGTTGCCAACTTACTAACCCCGGAGGGATGGATGGCTTGATTGGGCAAGGGCGCGGTTGAACCATTGACCGTGTGCGTGAGCAGCGAGCCTTCTACCATAGCACCACACGTGCCTCAGTTGTGATATCCATCATAACGTTATGACCTTATCTTACCTCGATTTGAAGTTCTCGTTCCGTTGTTGATTCTATATATGCGTGTATTTCGAAACTTATATATGTGCTATCCGCGCGCTCGCTCCGCCTCAGAACCGTCAGTTTGGGCACCGCCCCCTTTCTATAAAAGGGCAGCCATCCGCAGTCACGTTTAACTCTTTCGCTTTTGGACGATCGACGACGCGAGGGCAGGAGCAAGCGGTGGAACCGACAGGCCTAATAAACGTGAAAAAGAGGACTTTCGTCACCCCTAGACGAACCGCGACAAGCCGCAAATACATCACACAGTATATTAGGTGTCATGAGAGTGAAACAATATTTGCTGAATTTTGTCAGCATAGGCAGATGATGTTTTAAATGAAAGGGTCCTGACGCAAATAGTTTCCCTAAACACAAAGGAGGAGAGAATACAACATTTAACACAATATTTCGGTCGAAATTTTATTCTTAGACTAGCGCCCCTACGGGACGCTGGAAAGTGTGGTGGGCAGCCACTTCAGGTATGTGCAAAGTATTCACACTTTCAAAGTCCTCAGCAAATTAGAGANTCCGAACGAGATCATCAGACGACAGCTTGTCCGTAACAGGTTGTACGACAAGGCCTGCGTCTCACGAAACTGTGTCGTTTGCCCTAACGAAAAAATTGGTGATTGTACAAAATCAGGGGTTGTTTACCAAATAGAATGCAAAACTGGCCATGCCACATACATCGGTGAGACCGGTGGCCCACTGAGTTTCCGCATAAATGAACATCTGGGAAGCAAAAGACGGCAAAGCTTGATTATTCCGCTGGGGAAACATAGAAAAGAAGATCATTACGGGCTTGTTCACCATCAAGTGATGATCGGTTGCTGTCGCGGTGGCATTCGGGCTCCGCTAAATCGGTGGACATGTGGTGAGTTAGTCCGTCGACTGGGTGTTTGGTGTCGTCTGGCCACGACGAATTGAATAAGTGAGTATGTGAGGTCTTTGGTGGTTTAGAGCGTAAATTAATGAACTTGCACCACTTTCAGGCCTCTGAAGACGACGCTGAGTCGAAATGTTAGGCCGTAGTAAACGTGTCTATGTAACAACCAGAGTGGCACAGAAGAAGCATCACATATAATGAAATGAAAATCTCCAGTCAAAAATTTCGAACATTTCCAATCTAGGCTCTTATAGGGCACCAGCCGTGCGCCAGTATTCATACTAGCGGACCAGCCGCGTTGTCTTGTGGTGCCAAGCTGTGGTAAACATTCTTCCAAGCATTTTCACCCAACCCTGCCAGTTTTCGACATTACTCCGAGTTCGCCACTTCAAAAGACAGTTGACTGTACTGGATGAAAGCCAACTGTGGACTCTCCGCAATATCGGTGGACAAAGTGATGGTTTATACTCCGTATTGGGGTCTTTTGAAGTAGCATGCTCGGGGGTAATGTCAAAAACTGGCAGGGTTTGGTGAAAACGTTTGACGGTTTCAGCCACATATAATAGCTGTTAGCCAATATTAGGCCTCTGAAGAGGCCTAATTAATCAAAACGTCAGGCCGGAAATAAACGTTTACACCTAAAAAGTTGGCTGGCTCAGGGGTAAAAGAGATCTTTATAGAAACATGCACGAATTTGGAGAAAATTGAACTTGGAAGATACAAATAAGGAGAGGGATATACAGATATGGAGAGGGATCTAATTACTTGTGAGTTGCGTTCCTCTCATTTTTTCAGAGAATCACTCCAATAGTACTTAAAATATTCCCTTTCCTCTTTCGGATATCACTCGCTCGAAAGCCGCATTCTTCAAATTCTCTAAGTGTGCATTCTTCAAATTCTCAAAGTCTCAAATGTGCACGAAAATGATAACTGGTCTTCATGGCTTTGCCAAAAAAAATTCATATATGCAAGTGAGTCCGCAAGCCAAAATAGTATACCTACTCTGCCTCACCTAAACCTTCTTGTTAAACCGAAATCGAGCATGTATATTATCGAAGATTCCTTTCCGATTCCAACAGCAAAATTCTGTGATTTAACGTCCCTTAAAAAGCCTTTTCGTTATCAGGAATAATCTCATTCGTTGGGGTCACCTGTTAAGATATCCTGCGTCGTGGAGCTTCTCCAAACGATCAAGTGTCTGGAGAGCAACCCGAAATGCGGTAGACAGCGAGAACCTGACAAAAACAAAAGAGTTATTGACCCTATATGGAGTTGCGTCTGGTGTATCACTCACGCACCTCTTTTTAGGCATGGCCCACATTAGTGCTCTAAGGTCTGGTCCAACCAATTGCATTACACAAAACTAGAAAAGCGCAAATGTATGCAGAGCAACCAGTCGATCGAACCTTATTTATTAAAATAAAAACAATCGGAAATGAGGGCGAACACGTATACACATGTACTTTGGCGCTATATAGGTCATCAGGTCATCAATAATCCCGGTATATGAGGAGAATGTGTATGGATAGTATATTATATTATATAGACATGGATATTATATAGACTTCACTATCTTCTTTATGGACTTCTGACTTTGGTTACTCTTGTCATGCAGCACTAACATCTTCTATTCACTATAACATTAGTTCACATGTCATGTTATCCTCTTGAAACTTCCTTGGGTAACTACTGATGAGGGGCACCAAGGAAGTCTCACTGTTGGTATGGTTAAGCCCCGAAACCAACAGCAAGAAAAGTATGTACCTTCGTACCTTCGTTATTATATACCCTTGTCAACAGTCTTGAGATACTTTTGAAAACTATGAATTTAACTTTCAGTTCTTCAACAATGAGTTCAGAGCGTCATTGAAACCTGCTGCAGATGAGGGAAAACAACCGGCATATGAAAATGCCAACTAAAATTACCTTGAAGCTATCGGTTCTTCCGGCAACAAACATCGTAGGGAATCCAACAGTAGACCGCATCTGTGACAGCACTGCTACATCGAGTTTGAGAACTGGCCTGAAGTAAAAATGCGTCCTGTGTAAAACACCTATGCAACCGGGCGTGCTTCCTTAATTCTCCTGAATTTCTTTTCACCATCCCAGTCTCGATTTTTTTCCAATGCATGCGAACCCTGGGTATTGGTGCTGAGGTTATGACAAAAACGGCTGGAGCCTTTGCGATCGATCTGAACGATGTACGAAAGAATATCCGCTTTTGGGGCCAACTTATTCCTCAACCTTTCATCACCACTTGCCAATACTTGAATATGTCGACACAACTATTGGGCGTTTAGCTTATCCGGAAACATTCCTGAGCATTTGACTCTGGCGCGGTATTCCCGCCTCTTGGATAGCCACGCAGATGAGTAATTAGGAAAATTCCTAGCGGAAAGCCTCGAGAGTGGGGATAGACCACAACCCTCCCCGAGGAGATGTGTTTGTGAATATGTATGCCTCAAAAGTTCACGCAAAATTTATGTGTATTTCAGATGCATGATGTTCGGTGTTAAAGAATTCTAATTGTTCTTACCACTGATGTGAAGGATTGTATAAAGTTTTACAGCAAGATTCATAAACTTTGTAAAGACTCCGTACTTTATGCGTTTACTGGTTAGCTTTCGGCATTGATGCCTTTGTCAAACGTAAATGTTACCAACAAATTGCTTTCTTATCATAAGCTAACAATCATACAAGATACAATCGCGATCCGGCATCCGTGGGCCTCACAGGTACCGCCGCGATCGGGCATCCGAGGTTGAGGCGCACCCGTATTCGTTTGACAAATCCGTGGCCTAATTGTTTCTAGGGCTATTGAGCTCTAGGCCACCCTTCTCACCCAAGGGTTTCGCACAGTGCTGAGCGGTGACTCACCTTTCTCCTTCACCATTTCCTTTGCGTTCTCCACACCATAGCCCTTACGGGACGCTGGAAAGTGGGGTGGGCAGCCACTTGAGGTATGTGCAAAGTATTCACACTTTCAAAGTCCTCAGCGAATTAGAGAATAAGCGAAAACCATCAACTGTGCCCAAAAACAAAATCCCCATTATCAAATGCGCATGTTCTGGCATTCGTCGAGCTTCCAATCTTGATGGTAGCCATGATCGGAAGTTCTTACACACATGTCGGATCGTGAATTTACTCTCCTGTGTGATGTTATTTCTTCCCGTTCTTCATCGCAGCATCTTTCTACCCGTATCTGGACGTTTCTCACACTGTTGAGGTGAGGCGCACCTGTATTCCCTTTACAAATCCGTGGTCTAAAGCTCCACTCAGAGTTTTGCCGCCGAGCGAGTTGTCGCCGGGCGGCAAGTGAGGGGCGGGGACACGTGGTTGCCGCCGAATGCTCGGCGAGTTTTGCCGCGCGCGGCAAAAATGGTACGGGGCATTTCTTGTCGCCGCTCGCTGGGCGAGCTCGCGGCGAGCTCGCCGCGGCAAAATACTATGAATGACCCCCTAGCGAGTTTTGCCGCGGCGAGCTCGCTCTTCGTAGCAGCCCAGTATGTTATAACGTGGGCGACTCGCCCGGCGGCAAAACTCTGAGTGCACCTTAATCGTTTCTAGGGCTATTGAGCTCTAGGCCACCCTTCTTACCCAAGGGTTTCGCACAGTGCTGAGCGGTGACTCACCTTTCTCCTTCACCATTTCCTTTGCGTTCTCCACACTACTGCCAGGGAGCACATCATTACTCCATTGGTGATCAGGTATCTCGGCGTCTTCCGCAGCACTGGGCACTGGCGCACCCTTCTCACCCGGGGACCGATATCCTGGCGTTTTCAACACTAATTGGACTCTACACGCAATCGGTGCATCCGCATCCTTTGCAAATCTCGAGGGCAATAGGAGAACGTTAAGGAGTATTTATGTTGGTTGGTAGTGTCCAAGTAGGAGGGCCGCTAGGACACCAGTGCTACTCAGCGCCCTCGATGCTACAGAATCCCTCGCGCAGTCGCCTAGCGCCACCGCCGCTATCGGGCGACAGTGGGCCGCACAGCACCGTCACGGTCGGGCATCCGTGGGCCGCACAGCACCGCCGCGATCGGGCATCCGCGGGCCACACAGCACCGCCGCAATCGGGCATTTGTGAGCCGCACGGCACCACCGCGACTTGGCATAGGTGTGCCGCATAGCACTCATAGCGATAATCTTGCTCCGTACATTATGCGGCCTGAAAACTCGTAAACACTGTCTCAGCAGTAGCCCGCGAAACTACCAGCACAGGGTGCTGGTCCCGCCGCGCAATCATGAAAGCACTTGTCTCTCGTTTTTTTCATTGGAGGCTGTATCCATCATTATCGTGATCAGCGGCACTAACGAGAGGTGGGTCCTAACGCGACTTCCACTACATCTATGCACTTATGATGAAACATCGGCCGAGCGTCTCGTCAGTTTCGCCTCATCCGCCAACACTCTCTATTAGCATAACCCATGATGAAAGATTGCGATCACGTGCCGGCTCCCCACGTCTGCGCTCTCGGAAATTTTGCTGCACTGCCAGGATTTCTATAGGAAGATATATGTTTTTTCGAGAAAGTGTCCAGTCCTTCATAATGGAATTCGAAGTGATCTTCTTCGTGACTGTGACCTCATGAAAAGCTCGTGCTGGAGCCTCTTCATAGATGAATAAGCAGTTAAGAAATAGGTTACAATTCTTTCACTACAAAGTATCGCAGTAGACTTCTTAACGAACTGGCATATCTACAAATATCTGCTCGACGTCCTTTACTTCTCTGTGGACTTCGTTGAACCTGTACAAAGTTCAATACAGTTCTGTCTCTGAGCTTCATGCTTCAATTGTTTCATATATGCATATGTTGAAGACTCCCTACTTTATGCGTTTACTGCTTAGCTTTCGGCATTATTGCCATAAACATTAAACTTAAACATAACAAATACAATAACGATACCAAGTGGCTGATAATCAGTAAGTCTTTCGACTTCGGGGCCAGTGATGAATGTTACCTATATTTAATAGCTTAGCTAACACATGAACACAGCTTAACAGGAAAAACAACCTCACCCCTACGCTGGTAACTGTAAAATGGGACTACCGCGGAAAAGCTGGAGATATTGGGGCGTTTATAGTTCCAATCAAGCAATCAATCGCAACACTTCCCGCAACTCCTCTTTGTTATTGATTTTTGGGTCGTGTCTCTTTATTTCCACCGCCTCCAAGATTTTTCTTCCTAAAGTTTGTGTCATGTGCCGATGAAGGAAGGTTACTTCGAAAGTCGGAGCGCGCTCAGTTGTGTGTTTCAGGGTGCGATGCCTTGAAAAGTTTTCCGACGGGTAGGAGGATGGGTTCGTCAACGCTCTGCGGTGTTCATCCAACCTTCGTCGTAATGGCCTCATAGTCTCCCCTACATACTTCTTCCCACAACCTTTACATTTGATGAGGTATACCGTACTCCGCAGCTGACATATCTTCTCTTCGCTAAAATACTGGCAGTCAGCCTGGGGACATTTTTCTTCGTAAATGCAGGTAGAAGTCAAGAAGTGTTTCAATGTCGGTGGCGGGCGAAATACCAGTCTGATGGGTAGCCTCGATTATTTCACCGCTTTGTTGACTGCCCGTGCCGGTCTATCTCCCACACAAGGTAGGATTAATGGAATCCCATCCGGTGTTGATTGTGGGAGCCAAGTAGCGATAGTGGCAGGATTCCCGCTATATCCGTTCTCCTCAAGTGTGCGAGCTACCGTCATTTGTACTGTCGAATCCATACCTGTACACAACTTGCCCTTCGTTCTGATCAGATTTCTAACCACGTTCGCTTTGATAAAATGTGGGTGGGTGGTCCTTGCATGTACCAAAATGTTGGCTGATACCGCCTTTTTGTGCCATAGATGTTCCTTCTGACCACCATTGAATCGAACTTTAGTATTCAGAAAAGGAAGATAACCATCATCATCAGGTCTCTCCATCGTGAACGACACATCTGGATCAAACGAATTCAGCTTCTCGAATAAGATTTCAACCTCCACTTCAGTCGTACCCATCACAAACACATCATCAATATATCTCTTGTAAGGAAGGATGCCTGAAGTCAGTGTCATTCTTTCGACGCAGTCCAAAAATATTATTGCCAGTATAGGAGCAATACGATTTCCCATGGCCAAGCCCCGCCTTTGCTCCTAGAATCGGTTTTCGAAGCGGAAAACATTACAGGATAACAGAGTTTATCATGGTCGTGACATCGTCTGCGTTGAAACCCATAGTCGATATTTGGCCTCTGTTTTGTTCGAGAGGGGAAATTACAGATCTGATCGCACTGTTGTTATCGACGTTGGTATACAGCGATACCACATCAAAAGTGGCATAAGTTGCTGCAGGTGGTGGTTGACATTCCGAAAGTGAGGACAGAAATGCTTCCACGTTCACTATATGTGCTCCGACAAACTGAAGAAAAAGTGAAAGCAGCTGCACTAGCAGCCAACTCAATCTGTCTGACGGCCCACCACAAGATGACACAATGGGGCGCGCTTTGATTGTGCTGGCGGAAAGATTGAGATGTGCAACTGACGCTTGTAGTTTATGCGTTTTCACCAGGCAGTAGAATGTAGGCACAATTGGGTACGAGTCCAAGAGAGCTTTTCCAATATTTGGACCGAGTCTTGGCTTTACCACCGTTGATATGGTCTCCTTTACTTTCTCGCATGCACTTCGAAATGCAGCGACAGTGGTCTCAGCATAGGTCGTTGAGTCAGACAGTATGTGATTAACGACATCCTTATCCAACGATTGTGGTACCACAACAAAGGATACGCATTTATCTCCGATCATGTACCGTAATCTGTCTTTCAAACGAATGAGCTTCTTGAGTCCTCTTCGCTCAATCATCGTTAAATTACTTCGGTCTTTCTGTGCTGCTTCGTTTTCGTAGATTCTTTGTATTGCAAGCTCAAGGCTTGCAACCTTCGAACCGACGCTAGTGATGGAACAGGGGCGCCCGATTCCTCGTGATGGAAAAGGCGTCGAACACAGGAGTGTCGATTCTCGGTCGAGTACTGTAGGTACTCTCTGCATTCTTGAACGTAGTCGATGGGCAAAGTGGTGGATGCCACAAAGTGCCTCGTCGATTGTAGTGTCAGTCACCTTTTGAGAAACAGCAAAAGGGGCCCAAGATTTAAGACGGCTGCCATATCGCTGTCGATTTCATTAGAAGCAATATCAACATGACGCTTTGGAGGAATCGCATTCATTCTCATGAACGTTGAACGTCTTTGCGGTTGAGGCCGTTCTCTCAGCTTTTTCACTTTCTTCTCCAAGCGGCACTTTTCCTGGTGACGTAAGCGTTCACAAATGATTTGGTTGTGAGGACTATGACGCCATTACGAAGAAGGTTGGACGAACACCGCAGGGCGTTGACGAACCCATCCTCCTACCCGTCGGAAAGCTTGTCAAGGCATCGCACCTTAAAACACACAACTGAGCGCGCTAGGACTTTCAAAGTAACCGTCTTTCATCGACATATGACACAAACTTTAGAAAGAAAATCATGGAGGCGGTGGAAATAGAGAGGCATGACCCAGAAATCAACAACAAAGAGGAGTTGCGAGAAGTGTTGCGATTGATTGCTTGATTGGAACTATAAGCGCCCCAATATCTCCAGCTTTTCCGCGGTAGTCCCATTCTACAGTTACCAGCGTAGGGGTGAGGTTGTTTTTCCTGTTAAGCTGNGGCGTTGACGAACCCATCCTCCTACCCGTCGGAAAACTTTTCAAGGCATCGCACCCTGAAACACAACTGAGCGCGCTCCGACTTTCGAAGTAACCTTCCTTCATCGACACATGACACAAACTTTAGGAAGAAAAATCTTGGAGGCGGTGGAAATAAAGAGACACGACCCGAAAATCAATAACAAAGAGGAGTTGCGGGAAGTGTTGCGAATGATTGCTTGATTGGAACTTTAAACGCCCCAATATCTCCAGCTTTTCCGCGGTAGTCCCATTCTACAGTTACCAGCGTAGGGGTGAGGTTGTTTTTCCTGTTAAGCTGTGTTCATGTGTTAGCTAAGCTATTAAATANNCGTCAGCCTCTTATCGCATCGGCACGCCGTTGCATGAAGCAGCCTCCATTGCGGTGCAACGTCAGCCTCTTATCACATCGGCACGCCGTTGCATGAAGCAGCCTCCATTGCG